>JAOTQW010000029.1:11874618-11886040 GCA_026260075.1 Sisor rabdophorus | reverse complement strand
GGGTGTACCCCCTGCCTTCCGCCCTATGTGCGCTGGGATAGGCTCCAGCAGACTCCCGTGACCACGGAATCGGGAATAAGCGAGTAAAGAAGATGAAATAGTTAGTTGTCAATTTTTTAAGGCCAAATAAGTCAGTCATTGTTGGGATACTTTTTTAAAATATGACAGCATTATTAGTTTATATCAAAATGATGCATTGATCAATGTGGAAAAAGTTACTGAGGTAGAAATATTTGTCTTATTGGCCAGCTCTACTAGATTTACATGAATTGCTAATACAATAATTATTTATCTTCTATACCCGCTAATTCCCTAACTTTTGGTAATGGGGTCTGCTGAAGTCCATCCCAATGCCCATAGGGTGAAGAGCACGGGTACACCCTGGACAGGTCGCCTGTCTATCGCATACCACACCCTCACTCACTCACTCACTCCTTTGGACAATTAGGAGTCACCAATCCACCTAATGTACTTGTTTTTGTACTCACACAAGCTGTAAAGCAACCGTGCTAACCACTTCCCCACTGCTAAGCTTAATTGCCAATGTATATTAAAGTAAAAGTGTTTGCTTCTAACTTCTCCATTGTGTCCTGCCACATTAACCTGAACTTTATTTCAGGTTACTCAAAATCTCAGGACTTTGACACAATTACGAATTATCAATATACTCAGACATTAGCAAATGAGAGGAGAAGTAGCGCAGTGTTTAAGATGTTGGAATGCTAACTGGAAGATCGGGGTTCAGTTTACAACACCACTAAGTTCCTATCTCTGGATGCCTGAGCAAGGCCCCAACCCTCAGTTGCTCAGTTGTAGAAAAGAGATACAAGTAAGTCGCTCTGAATAAGGGTGTCTGCCAAATGCTGTAAATGTAAATCTAGCATGCTGGGGAATTTTATTTGTTTTAAGGATCAACAAAAATAAACAATGGTGAATCTCTTACTGTGTTTTCATTTAGTCTGTTTAGTAGTTCTTGTTAAAATTTAAGAGCATTTTTGACTTTGAAACCAAAAAATGTTCTCAGATTCTTATCTGTGTTGCCAAACAGATAAATCTTTAAACTATGAAGGGGAGTTAAATGACAAAATCAAAGAAGTTGTAGAACATCCAAACTACGTCAACAAACAAGAATTCGGTAAGTATCCCTGCTGTTTGACCACAGACATTTATAAATCTATTGAACAACCTTAGTGGCAGCTAATGAGTAGCTAGATTTATTCGCATGCTAACTTTAGCTCAGAAGACATTTTAGACCTGTGATAAATAAATAACATTTTTATTTTCCACCATAATTATGGAACACTACACATTTTTATCCACCTTAACATCACCGACTAAAATCTTATAAAATCACACCATCAATTGTTATAAATCTTTAAGTAAGACTGTAAATATTTTTCAGCTTTGCCCAAATTTGTAAAGTATCTAAATAGGCACTCAATTTTATGTCCTTCTTGACAGTTACAAAAATGTCTTGCATATAGTATGTTTCCAGGATGTATGAAGTCGATTTGGATAAGTGGTGTCTGCCAATTTGCACAATTGTAAATAAATCATGTAAAAAATTGCTCTCTGTATTTTGCATATTAAGGATTCAAAAATACTACTGGCTCAACAAACACTTTTTATAGAAGTGAAATATTTTCATTTCAACAGACACAACGTTCCCTGATTTCGGTGGTGCATTGTGGGATTTATAGAGGGTGAATACTCATTTGAAATGATTAACTATTTTAGCTGGAACTGGTGAAACAATCTCAACCTCTAGAGGTAAGCACACAACTATTAAATAGCATTTTCCTGCCGTTTTAAGAAGTCATATTTTCCATAGCCAATAGAAACAGGAATGAGTGATTGGTGATGTCATGGAGAGATTTTTTCCTCCAACCTTAGTCTGAAAAAATCTGTCAGCTATGACTCAAGCTCTCACATGGCACTTTCTTTCAACATGATTATTAAAAAACCCACTAATGACTTTACAATGACAGAACTTTTTGTGTAGAAGCACAACCCTAGTAAATAAATAAATGAACTCTGTCCTGACAAGCGGGCGGCCTCACAGCAAGAAGGTTGTGGGTTCAATTCCCGGGTCTTTATGTGCAGAGTTTTGCATGCTGCATGGCTTTTCTCCGGTTTCTCCAGTTTCCTCCCACAGTTCAAAAACTATGTGCGCTGGGATAGGCTTCAACAGACCCCGTGACCCAAAAAGATGAATAAATGAATATTCTGACAAGGTATAGCTGAAACAATGAATAACAGAAACCAAGCTTCCAAAATTTGTTTGTTTTGAATTACAAACAGAAAAGAAAATACTGGCATTTTTTCTATTTTTAGTTAAATTTTTCTCAACATAATTATTCACCTAGATATTTGCAAAAAAATTGCCAGTAAAACAATCAACCAATCACCAATATTTTTAGCAGATTTCCACAGTATTTGGCCAAATGCATCATGTGATGCTGTCACAACACAGACATTTGTCTGAAGGCATAAGATATGTACAATATAACTATGTAGTTCATTAAGGCTGTGGGTATCTACTTAGTTTTGTCAATTAAATATTTTTTTACAAAAAAAATCAATTTCATTGTAGCGCAACTGATTGAAAATTAACATCCAGTAGGTTTACTCTTACACTTTGCTTTTCTTCTACCGTCCAAATACATGTACATTAGGTTTTTTGTAAAAAATTATTGGTAAATTGCACATAGGAGTGTGAGTGGTTGTTCGTCCATGTGTGTGTGGCCTGCAATAGACTGGCGACCTGTCCAGTGTGTACCCTTGCTTTTGAAAGAACATCCTAAATTTGGGCCTGCAACATTCACCAGGAACATCTGTTTTTTTCTGCTCTATTAATTTCACACTGACCTTAATCCCTAATTAAGTAGTTACTCTACAATTTAATAGAATAAACCATTAATTAATTATCTAACAACTAGTCACAAACTTTAGTTTTTGAAAAAATGGATCTGGATTAATAAATAATAAATTTTAATAACTTAAATCGATTTAGTATGAAAGCATCACTTACAGAGGGCAGAACGGATGGCTTAAGGACAGCAAGAGGGATTTTGGTTGTCTTGCCATCATACGCCACTCCCTCGATCTCCACCGTATGTAACTTATCCTCTGCTTCCGCTCCCAGACACACCTGTGAAGAAGGAAAGCAAGACAAATTGAGGTGCACAGAAATAATACTGTACATCCACAGGACCTTTTCATGAGCTCAATATCGATCCAGAATTTTAAAACACATCTGAGAGACATACAGCAAGTTTTTTATTCAAGACAATGAAGCCTGCTTTATACACATAACTACACTAAAAATGCTACTAGGTTGCCAAGTATACACACATATAGAGCAGGTGTATTTTTGCTACTGAAGCCGAATCAGTGTCCTGTTTATATGATGCCTTGATCACAATCAGAAATGTTTCTAATTTTAACTGTGTTAAAAGAAAATAAAGCTTTAGTTAAGACAGTGGGTGTCTTTTAAGGTCTTTTGATGTGTTGAAAGATAATAAAGTTTATATAAAATCAAATAAATAAAAAATACCGCTTTAAGGGACAGTTGGTGGTCAGCTTCATCATCGTCGACTTCGACTTTGTATTCTTTTTTATCGGCTTTTAACACACAACCTGTGCAGCATAACAAACATCAGCAATCAGCACATCTGGACTGCAGAATGCAATTGTCTAACTAGATGCAAACCAGACAAATAGCATTGGAATCGACTTTGAGCAGTGCAGACAACCAATTTTTGGGCAAAATAAAATCTAATAGCACCATATAGTCAATTTAACACACAATTTACCAAAGCGTTACAGCTAAAATAAATATATTACAATAAGCTTGCAATTAGCTCGCAGGAAATTATTTTGCAGGTTAGCCAACTGGCTAAAAACAAAGGCAAATATGCTAACTGCCCTGCTAGTTAGCTAGCATAACCAATAAAAGTTATTTCTCATATGCTTAACATTTTAACGCTTGTATACAATAACATGGCAAGCTAAATGGCCATGCAGTAAAACCGTTTACCGAAAAACTCACCAAATAAATACATCTGGGGTCTGCTTAGGTCTTTTTCTGCCATGTTTGCGCTACCACGGATTTTAAAGGAATACCCTGTTTGGTGATTGACGAAGACGAAACCCAATCGGCAGGCAGCATTAGATTGATTGACGAGCTATTTGTCCAATAGAATATTCTCATTGAGGCTTTTTTAAAACAATGGCTACATAAAATGGACAACGTTCTGTTTTGTCCGCTAGATGGCGGTGAAACAAAATGAATAACAAAGCCCTGCAACATCTAACTTCTACACGAACAAAAGCAAAGACAAAGAAAAAAGAGCATCTAATTTAAAATGAAAAGTTATTGACTAATTGATTATGGTTGTATTTGCATATATGTAAATAAAACGTAATACATTTACATTGCATTCATAGTATTGTATATTATTTTATTCTTGTTATTTATTTGATACCAGCAAAGTAATTGGGGTTAAGAGATTTGTTCACAGGCCCCTTGTGGTTGGTAGAGTCAAGTCCTGGTCCTCCGATTAGCATTTCAACACATTATGCCACTTAGAGCAGTTACTTTTTGACTACCGTCCCATTCCAGTCAGTTCAGCACATTATTTACTTCATTAATTAATTCATCTTCTAACTCCCTAGCTCAGGGTCACTGAGATAAAGATTGCACACTAGTTTTTTATATGGTTAAGGGATTTCTATGGTCAAGCCATGGTATACAGTTAAAGGAGTGTTCATTCATTCGTTCATGCATTCTATACCATTATTCCCTAATTTGGGGTCAGGAGTCCTGCTGGAGCCTATCCCAGTACACATGGGGCAACATGGGGCCAGTCCATCGCAGTAAAGCAGAATTGATTAATAAATATGAAATTCAGAACAGAGCAGGTACAGTACATGCTGGTTAGCGTTAAATCCAGAATATACATGCCACCACACAGACATGGAGAAAATCTTATGTTAACATTATCTCTTTAGTTAATTACAACTAAAATTAAGTTAAGCATGTATATGACACAGAGCATAATCTTCTTTTAAACTCTAAGTAAAGCCACCAGAGATGTGCAAAAGTCTTTGTTCTTTGCAAATACTTATTTCTGGATAGAAAATACTAGAGACTAGATCTGTTAGTTATATACTTTGTGATGATTGGCTTGTGAAATTGTGTACTCTGCTGTGATTGGCTTGTGAAGATGTGCATTGTGTTGTGATTGGCTTGTGCTATGGTCTCAAAAACTTAAAAAATCTCAAAAATCTTAAATTCACAGCTTAAATAAAGAAATTTCACAATATTGCACAATATCTTTGTATTGTAATGCATAACACTATGTTTGTATTATTTGAGAGTTCTGAAATGAGCATAGTAATATAGGGTCAGGACTGTGGCCACCAAGACAAAAGTTGGCCATTTCTGTTGTATCTAAACCCTAAGCTTTACAAATTGAATTTTGAGAAGCTTTCAAAGCCAGTAATTATACTGTTGACATCAGCTGCATATCTTTCACAACATATTTAACCTTAAGCCTCTTCACTTCTCTGGGTTCATCTTATAAATGCAGAGATGTCATCTCCGCAATCATCAATCATCATACTTCAGCAACAGGAAAGTGTGTTGGTAAATTCTTTGAAACCATGTTGAAAAGCACAGTTTAAGGGTAAAATGTGGTATGGTAACTCTGTCTAGTAGTACTACATTACAGCAAAAATTCACTGTAATCACAATGCATTAATCCCAACACTGCATTGGTTTTAGCTTGCTGTATATGTGTAAAGCCAAAAAAACACACAGTAACCTAAGCTAGTAACACAGTACACACAGTAACCTAAGCTAAGCATTGCGCTGGGGAGTGAAGAAACACTACCATATTGCCCCCAATATATATGCTTTCCTTAAAATTAAAAAATAATGATTTCACTTAAACTTAGTGGTCAGCACTGTCAGCCTTACAGAGAGAAAGCCCAGATTCAATTCCCTAGCAGGGGCCCTTGTTCTTCCCGTGCTTGCTTGGTTTTTTTCTGGGCACTCCGGACTTATTCCAAAAACATGTACATTGTGTTGACTGGTGATTCAATTGATTGGTGAGTCTGTGTGTGTCCCTGTTGCCTTTCACCATTTTAGAGAGCTGGGATTGTGACCCCAAACTAGGGACTAAGTGAGTATAGAAGATAAATAAATGAATGGCTGAATAATTGGATGAATCAGACTTCTAAAATCTGTTTGTATGTTTCACCAGTTCATCAGTTGTCTATAGCCACTTGTTCCTAATAAGGAGATTTGCTGGAGTCTATTCCAGCTGTCATACAACAACACATACACACTCACTTCTATGGTAATTTAGAATTATTAATTAATCGACATACATGTGACCTAGGAAGGAGACCGGAGTACCCGGTGTAAACCTACGCAGGTGAAATCCACAAAGCAAGGCACTTCCAGATCTTATTTAAGATGTATTATTATTAAGTAATAGATAATTGATAACTATTCCTTTAATAAATACTTCATTTGTGTTTTGCCATCTCAGCTGCCAGAAACTTGCTGTCAGTTGACATATATATTTTAGATTGATGAGCCTTCAATTCATCCTTACCTTAATTGCCTTTCTACATTATGGAATCAATCAATCAAATAATAAAATCAATGTATTGCAAGGAGAAGCACAAGGGATCGCACTAAGGGTGTGATTATATGCTTCACGGTATGGTGTAATAAGATTTTAATCTAATTTCTTTTGTGTTACAGTTTATGGGGCACTGACAAAATGATTTCAGAAATGTGCCATCTATCATCTAAAAACAGTTGGTGTGATGGTATGGAATGGTATTGCTTTTGTAACCAAACATGTGACCTGCACTGGCAACGTTCTGCTTAGATATCCCGATATGTGGGAACGAGACAGTGATACTAAATTCTACGCTTATCAGAGTGTAATTTTTAAAATACCTTTCCACCACTTGACCAGACAACGAAGTTTTAACAGATTTAAACACATGTCTGTAAACATGTAGACTTCATTGTCTAGTAGCTATTGTGATGGAACATGGTGGCTGTGGAAAAAATCCAGACTGTCAGTTATAAAGAGACAACAAAAACACCTGTAGCTGAACAATACCGGATTTTAAAAACAAAAGAATGAAAAAGGATACATGTCATGTTGCAACGGCAGCAATGAGACATTAAGATAAAAGTGGTTGAGGGCTGAAAGAGGAGATAGGGGTGAAAAGGTATTCTATTATAAGGCAGGCGGCTAATACTCTTGCCTAAACTAAACAAGACAAGAATAAATTTGACTACAAACTTGTTGGCATGTTTTTTGGCTGCAGCAGTAAACATTCAGAATAGAGATACTTAAAACTAATTAAAAAGGATTAAAATATTTTTTTTTAATTTCTGGCAGATTTATATTGTATTTCTTTCTCTTATTTATGATTTTCCATCTACTTTTTAAATTGAATTATTTAGACTATTTAGATTTTAAAAATATATTTTTATAAACATATATTCAAAAGAAGTATAAGGTGTAATAAATAATTTTCAGACACTGACAAACATAAAGTAAAATCATAGTTAAATAAACACCCTTTCGTTTTGAACTGTTTGTTATCTTAGCTTGTAGGGTTAAATGGTAACTTGGGATTTTAAGTTTTTTTAAGTTTTTAAGGGATTTTAAGTTTTTTTTTTTAAATGGCAAACCTGATCGGGGATGGATTTTTTTTCTTTTAAGAGCACCATTTCCTATACAAGATTCAAGTCCTGAGTTTAGAAGGTTAAAGGAATATTTTTTAACTTCCTTTTTAATAATTAAATTATTTCATTATTATCTTAACTAGCTATGTTTGCTTATGAAGAGTAACATTAGAATTTGAAAAGAATAGAACAGATGACTACAGTAACCGGAACTGACAATCTGAAAGGATATTAACCCCACTCTGCCGGTCATTAAATATTTTAACGCTGGTATGTGGAGATGAAAAACAAAATACTAACAAATTCATTTATTCATTCATCCACCATATCCACTTATCCCCTAACCCTGGGGTCACAGCGGTCTGCTGGAGCCTAACCCAGCGGACAAAATGTACCCTGAACAGTTCTCCAGTCTATGGTAGAGCTACACATAGATGAAGAGACACACACACACACACACACACACACACAAACACACATACACTCACACTTACTCTAATAGGCAATTTAGGATCACCAATCAATCAATAACGTTTTATTTTTTGGGGGACTGTGGTAGAAAACCAGTACCTGAAGTTAACCCACAAAGTGTGAGGAGAACATGCAAACTTCAAACAGAAAGTTCCCCTTGACTGGAAAAAAAACCCAGGACCTTCTTGCTGTTAGACCACTGTGCCAACTACTACACCACTGTGCCGCCCTAATGCTTACAAATGGTATTAATTATATTTTTATTATATGATTTTCACATTTATAAAACATGACCAAAATAATCCATTTAGTTGAGTTTGAACAAAAATAAATGTGCATTCAACCTTTTTTTAAAAAAAGGCGGGCATTTTTTTTTTCATTTCAAATATTTATTTGAACACCTGCTTGATGAGTAAACACATTTTGTCTCCTTATTCCTTTATGTTGCTGGGTTCCTCGCAGAACCAATAAGAGTTCTTGATTTATTTCTTCCACAACTAAAAAATGTAACATTGCAAAGATTGTCAAGAGAAAGAAAATTTATCAAATAATTTAACAAACCTTTATATGTCTTAAACTATAATTATAAATAAACAGATTAGAAGAAAAGCTGAATTATATAGTATGGAGAAGTATAACAGTGACATTTTTAGTTAATATAGTCTGTTTTCCAATTCAAGCAGCAGCCTTTGATTTATGTTGCTGGAGATTCTCTGCTGTGGGCCACGAACTACAAACCACACGCTTCTCTAATCAGTTTACCTCTTCGGCATTTCCTGGGAGAGGCAGCCATGTGTGGTGTAGAGTGTGAAGGCTCATTTGCTGCAGAGAATACAGCAGAGCTTTGCACCTCTCCTGGTGAGATTAACCCTGATAGCGTTGTGCTGTGGCATCCTGAAGGGAAATGCTTTGTTATGACTCACTGTTCTTTTTCTTTTTAAATTTAGATGATAACACATGTTTACCAGCACACACATGCACTGGATGTTCATGGGTCACAGGCAACAAAACACCTTGCCATATCAGGTTTTTATACAAACCCCACTCAAAGCCTCCTAGCTACAGACAGCGATACTAAAAAACATTACAGTGTGTTGATATTGTTGAGTTCAGATATTGTCTCCATTCTCTGTTTGTTTTTATTATCGAAATAGAAGGACAGAGGTAGACACAAAAAATGCGATTCCAATCTTTTTTTTCTAGAAGTCACAATCATGTTTAATATAAAACGACTTTGAATGTCATATCGTGAAGAATACAGAGGGAGCACTTCTTGTCATTGCTTGCAAAGTTCAGGTAAAAGAAGAACTCCAGGTCTTTAGTTCCAGTCTACGCACAAGAGACGTGGTGAACATGCATCACAAATACATCTTACGGAGCTCAAAGCAAAACAACAAGAACAAACGAGTCAGTGGTTGAGTTGGCCTCGTTGATGCCAGATGGCACGTAGACAAACAGCCGTCTTGATGGGCGAAATTCATCCACGCGTTTGGGTTGGAAGAGACAACAGGATGCCGCCCTCTGTTATACGGGCAGCTGAAGGAAAAGGAGTAGAAATGGAGTGTAAGCGATGAACTAATGACCAGATTTAGGTGGGAGTAACAATATTTATCAGAAAAAAAGGAGTGTGTTGGGTTTCAACCTCCATTACAGTCCGTTTGGGAATGAAGAAATGCAACACACTCATTTGTCACTGACCTCCCCCACAATTCATCCAAGTCAGTAATATCTCATTACAAAGAGGAAGCTGATTCCACACATCATAGAAAATAAAGCATTTAAATGATTCAATCTTTCCCATATAGGAGTGGAAGAAACACAAAGAACAGGACAGAATGAAGTGAGATAGAGCTTTACAAAATAAATATGCTTAACTTATGGCTTAGAATTGAGGCTCCTGAAACCAGTCCAATTGTGTGTCTGAGATTCACCCAAATGTTTCTCTAAATTGCGTCCCATAATCCTATTAAACCCTGGCTATAAAAAATCCTTTCTTTTCTTATTAGCCAATACAAATGGGAAGGTGTGGGTCAGACCACAGATGCAACTGAGGTGACAGAGGTCACCTTGTTGTCCTCGGCCCATGGCTGGAGGTTCTGCAGAGCGTACAGAGACGAGTTGTGGAGGCAAAGCGGGTCGGGTTGAAGAGGTTGGCTCAGTGTCTTCTGGAAAGCCTCCTGCTGGAGCTGGAGCATTAAGCGATTTGCCTGCTGCCTCTCAGCCTCTCTTTCCTCAGCTGTTTGTCTTCTGTGAGAGAAGACAAAGAGAGGACTTGGGTAAATCTATAGTCATTTGAAAATGATCTTTAGATATACACTGTACCAGGGCTGGCCTAATCTAAATTCTATTTAATCTAAATTCTACCCTATAAATCGAACACACTCTTTATTAATTTTATTTGTTGTAGCTGTGTTGCTTATATCATACAATTTTCCGGCATCCTGTTAATGTAATATAGTTTTGTTGTAGTTTTGTTTTTCATTTAATATTGTAATATTGTCGGTGCACAAATGCACCAAAACATGGAAACATTTCTAGATGTAATATAGGGAGCAGTGTTTGGACATAAAGGTAATTTTAAGTAATCCTAGTAAGACATTATTATTTGAGAAAAGTGTTCTAGTCTGGATAATATTACTTTATTCTTACATTTTCCTGTAAGATTTTCTTTTTATCAGAATATATACATACACACTCACTTGTCTTGTTAGCTTAGATCTTCCTTTTCATATGTCAGTATTCTTGCTAATAAATAAAGTATTGCTCATAAATTGTATTTTATATATTATTTATAAAGTCTATATTTTGTCATAACCCTTTGGAAGAAAGGATGGTGAAAGTTGAGCAAAATTCTGCGTGACTAAACAGTGACTAGAGGGGTTCTGGGAATTTTAAAGGGTAGTTCATGTCCTAAAAAAAATCTTTCTACGGATCATTTGCCGTTTAAAATGTTCAGGCTTGTTTTTAGATCTTGTTTGTACATGTTATGGAGCCACAAACTATTAATAGTGCAGTGTAAAAATAAAAATCATAAAATGTATTTATGAGTTAGACATACATAAATACATTGCGGAAGGGAAACCTGTTAAATACATGCTGTAGAATCTCCATGGGTAAATACTGCATATGGGGGCCAAGCCTGAAATAAGCACTCCTTATATACTTATATTTTTAAATATTTGAAAATTATTGCCTGGTAGAAGAGGCTTCAAAAGCAAAATCTTTATA
>JAOTQW010000029.1:11805276-11816012 GCA_026260075.1 Sisor rabdophorus | reverse complement strand
GGATGGATGGATGGATGGATGGATGGATGGATGGATGGATGGATGGATGGATTTTTTAAAAATCAACTAAATAGATTCCCAGTAAATTCTGTTTTGTAGAGGTGCTTGTTTGATATGTAAATTGGTATGAGATACATTGTTGTAAATACGCTGCCAAGAACATTGTACGCATGAAGTGCATGATCAGGAGTCAGAAAGGCTAAGTGAAAGATTCTCTCTCCAGGGAGAAGAGTACAGGAGTTCTGATTTATAACTGAATCAATGCTTTAGATGGACGTTTAACAGTCAAGGAAGGTAAAAAAAAAAGGAGAAAAGGGATGAAGGAACAAAAAAGAATATCGCATTTTGCAAATAATAAAAATTAATAATTTAAAAAAAAGGGATGTAAACTTATTCAATAAATTCGCCTAGCCCAGCACACAGGGTGAGAGACGGGGCACACCCTGGACAAGTCACCAGTCCATCGCCAACACACACTCAAACCTACGGGCAATTTAGAATCAATCAATCAAACCAATCAAACTCCGCACAGAAAGACCCGGGGATGAAACCCACGACCTTCTTGCTATGAGGCGAACGTGCCACCATGCCGCTCTATTTGTAGATGCATTTTCGTTAATTTGACTATTTTTTACAAATATAAATATATGTGTAAATATAGCTGATTTAATATAGTGCATCTATTTTTTTTTATTTTGTTGTTGTAAGTTGACAAAAATGTACGTATGAAATAATAATTTTTGTTTTTTATTATTATCATATTTTATTACAATGTCTATTCTTAGTACCGTTTAATCGCGGTAACTGCATTGTAACAAAAATAATAATAATTGCACCTTATGTCAAATCCACACCACAATTATATATAATATTAATTTAAAAGTGCCATTTTCATAAGTGAAATAAATGAATTTGATGTTGAACCAACCCTGTGCGTAAATGTTAGAAATTCACCTACGGCTGCGACGTTACTCCTTAAATGTTTAATTGAACCTCGAGTTTGGCTATTAAAGCGTAAGTAAACAAACCACTACATCATCGTCCTCAGCGGCCTAAAATCATTTGCACATCAGATAAGCGGACAGTAATAACCTTTCATTCTCTCGTTTGTCAATTAGTACCGGCGGAGGAGAGGAAGGAAGAACCCGTCCAGCCCAGAGCGCGCAATAACGCGCAGCTGTGCCGAAGAATTCTGTGGCTTTATTACACAGCGAGACAGAGAGACAGAGACATATTTCAGTCATTGGCATCTTAATGAAGGCACAATCTAAATGCCAGGCAGTCCCGATGGAGCAGGCGCCCTGCTATACCCTGCGCTGGATTGCGAAAGGAAAACACGCCACCTGACGGCCGACGTACACACTTCCGCTTTGAATAAAACATCCGGCTTTTTATTACGGTGTTTATTTCTTACTCGACCGGTGGCACGTTCACACTCTAACAACATTATTGCTTTAAAAAAACGACCTGTCTGTTTTAACACCCGCCCAATCCCCACCATACCCCACACAGAATGAAAAAAAATTAATAGTTTAGTGGCAGAGAATTGTCTGAAACGTTTCTAGGCTTTAGTAAAAACATGACCAAGGGACATATTCACGTCCAAAATTTATTGATAGCTTTCTACCCCTAGTATTTAGATACACAATGGACCAAACTGTTGTCATTACATTTAACAAGAAAAAAATCTGTTTCGTTCTCCCCGCGCCTGCAAGAGTTTCCTCCGGGCACTCTGGTTTTCTCCCACAGTCCAAAAACATGTACATTAGGTTGTTTGGTAATTCTAAATTGCCCCAAGGAGTGTGTGTGTGTGTGTTTATTTGGGCTGGGTGTTCACTGGAATAGGCCCCATGACCCAGAGTTAGAGAATAAGCCAGTATAGAAGATAAATAAATAAAAATCTGTCTCATTTTAGGTTATTAGTAAAGCATTTTTGGGTGTTAGACTTCACCAAGGTTAGATAAATGTATAAAAAAATATATAGCATCAAATATTTAAAAGTGCAACTGTTTTAAATTAACTATTTAAAAATATCTTCAAATAGAAAGATAATTGCAATATCTGTGGTTTAACCATTTTACCCAGACATAATTTCTGCAGTGCATTTGCAGGGAGATACAAAATCTAGGGCAATATGTTGTAAATTGTAATCTGATTATACAGACCAAAATAATAGTTTTCCCTAAGAGTTTTCCTATCCAGAGAGTTTGAGCAGAATATTAGGTAATCTTACCCTGCACTTTACTAATCTGTCCATACTCACGACCTTCGATCCCAAGTGACCCCAGCACATGGTGCTACTGACCAAAAGAACAGTGTTCTTCTAGCAGTCCACCTTCCATCCCAACATCAGCTAACACTCACATCGGATAGGGAATCATTAAGCCGGCTTTGAGAAAGAGGGCCAGGGGAGAGCTTTACTGAGCCAAACACTATCATGAGAAAGAGTGTCCGTTCTAATATTCACAGATACTGTTACACGAAAGTGAGAATGAATCATCTTTTAATTGCATTCTCTCTTTTCCCTTTTCTTTTTTTCCTCTATCCACTATCCTTCCTTCTGCCTCTCCCTGTTTCTTCTTCTTACACACACACATACACACACAGTCCACCCTTCTTTTTTTTCTCTCCATTCATTAAATGTACATCCACTGGAAAATAAGAGTGCTCCATTTTAAACTGGGAATCATTTTCAATTAACCTCCTCAGAATATAAATTTGAGAACCACTTATTTTAAATTATCCATTTATTTTAAAAGTTCAAGACAGATCATTTACCTGGGCACTCTGTTGGCCAGCTATAAAAAAAACCTTTACCTGCCAACCTGCATCCAAAAATAAAAGCTACACTGAAACTTTATATAAGCATTTAGGGTAGTGTTGGTTTTTCACCCTGAATGTTTCACCCTCTCAGCCAGCCACATCAGCCCAGGAGCCAGCAGTACTGAAAGCTAACACCAGACACTGTTTACTGGCTTACTTTTACATTTGTCACCTAGCTGTGAGCTATCACCTGCACAGTCAGAATCCCGACCAAAACAGATTGAATTCTGATTGATTCTGCCCAGGAAAGAGAGGCAGAATTTAAAGGTCCTCTTTTTTAATTGGGTATTTGGTGTGTGCTGATGAGAGGACTGTGTCCGTCTCAGGGGATCTTTTATGGGGCAATAATGGCGCTCAGCTACAGCTTCGTCTGCTCTCTCTCTGGAAGGCCATAACCCTGCATTTGTTCTGAGTGCTTTTCTATTATGCATTGATAGTTGAGTATCAATCAATATAGTAGATAGAAACAGAAACCTAGCGAAACCAACTTCTTAAGTGTAAAACGGCTCTTAATACCAGCGCTTTCAAACAACTTAACCTCAGTGCTTTTTTTGTGTTTTTCTCAGCTGGTGGCTCTGTCAGAGAAGACAAATATGAAGACAGTGATGGTTTACTTAGTGATAAATAGACAGGGTTTAGAGTAAGTGCACAATAAGATAATGTTTTTTAAGCTTTTATAGAGTTCTTGATGTATAGACAGATGCAAGCTCACATGCAATAAACCCAACAAAGCCATTGTGAATTTTGCAGATGGTGGACTTCATAAAGCAAACGGAATAAATCAAACAATGAGAAAGAATCTTTGTGGACAAAATGTCTGGCATACAGCAAGGATTATTTTGACTAAAATATAAACCAAGATATAAATCTTTTTTTTTATTTAATTCCTTTTTAAACAAAATATTAATTATGATGTTAAAACAAAACACGTTGTTGAGTTAAATCAATCTTTGGTTTGGTTAAAAAAAAAAATAATAAGTGTTTATTTACAGTGCTTGAATAACAGTTACTTAATCTAATAACTATTCATAAACATCAACAACTATGTTACAAAAATAGTGACGCTTCCTATGAAAGCAGTTACGATCAACAAATGAAACGATCATCCTACAAATACACATATCCACTTGGTTGTCCCTCGTAATCTTCATCATCCTCGCTTTCAGCTTCATTGATAGATGTGCGGTGAGCTTCATTTTTTCTTTCAAGAAGCTTTCCACCTTTCCGGGACCCTAAAAGAGACAAAAAAGATTTACAGGTGTTGTCATGAAAGGCCTAAATAAATAAGTGTTCTTTTTCACACAGACTAAAAAGTGGATTCCTTAAAAGCACTCTATGCTCAAATACACTTTCAAGAGAATAAAAAATATTTCAGTGGCTGTCATGTTATTACCATTTATTTTACCTTTTTGCAAGTCTGCACTACATTTTCTAATATTAAGATACTACATTTCTCAGGGTATTACAAAGCTTAGCCAGCAGGAGCAAGTCCACATTGTGTGAGTTCCCAGAGTTCATAGCATTGGTGGCATTCCGGGAAATGGCAAGTGGTGGGGCAGAAAGAGGGAGGGGGTCTTGCCTGTGGCTCAGATAAGAGTTGGATCGTAGAGCCGAGACCCCCCAGAGAAAAAGATAGTAACCAGACAGTCACACCAAAAGCCTGCCACATAATACACATATCCCTCCACCCCCAATCATCCAAATCTCACTCATCTCAGTCGTCTCTCAAACCTCCTGTCATCACTAATACTGTGTTCTTTCAGGAGAAAGTCTGTGACTGGTGTAACGCTATCTGCTGTACTGTGGGATTTCTCGGAAAACCAAGTTCACCTTTATGCAGGCAGAGATGATGGCTTCAGATAGAGCTCACAATCATTTTGGCTTCCATCGTTGATTTTCATGCACTTTATTTCTATCATACAGACAGCAAAAGTAAAAGACTGAAAAAGTCACTGACCAAGGACAAAGTGTCCTATGTCTTGCATACTACAAGTACCAGGACACCTTACCTATCACATGCATACCTATCACATAGTGCAAAAGACAGGGGGTACACCCTGGACCGGTTGCCAGTCCATTCCAGGGCCACACACACACAACCACGTACACTCACAGTCACTCCTATTCGCAATTAAGAATACCTAATCAACCTAATGCACATGTTTTTGGACTGTGGGAGGAAACCGGGGTACCAGGAAGAAACCCATACAAGCACAGGGAGAACATGCAAAATACGCACAAAAAGACCCTGTGCCCGGGATTCAAACCCAGGACCTTCTTGTTGTAAGGCAAGTGTGCTAACCCCTATGCCATTGTGCCGCCCAATTATGAATCCATTTAGAAAAATGTTTTTGTCTGTGGGAGGAAACCAGAATACCTGGAGTAAACCCACGCACGCACAGGGAGCAAATGCAAACGCCACACAGAAAAACCCCTTCCCTGAGAAATGAACCTGGGACCTTCCTGCTGCCATCGCATATGGCCGTACTGACATTTTCATATAAAATACGTCATCACAATTTAAAGTGTGATTATGTTTAACTTGAATAATGCCATGTTACATATATTTATTTAATTCAATTTAATTTGAATAGCACTTGTTATAATGGTTATTGTCCCAAAGTAGTTTTACATATTCAAAAATTATAATGATATCAGAGTGTAAGTAGAAGAGTAGAAGTTCGTTCCTGAAGAGCAAGCTGTGTCTTCTCTTTTCACCACTTCCGCATAGGACAATATGCACAAGTATGCATCGGATGCCTGCTTTAAAAACTGGGCTGGACAAGAAGTAGGTTTTATTGAAACTTATCTCCTACTGTATTTCACACAATAAGGATTTGTGCATACACTCTGTCTCCTATAACCATAGTTTTATTAGCAGTGAAAAACGTTTATAATTTTAACAAGAATCTTTTCTAACGCACTAATTTCAGTTCATGAGTGTGAACTGGGTAGATTAAATAGGATAGAATGCTTTTAGGCATCTAACATCTCTATTTTAAGGCAAAGGTGTTAATTATAGTTTTTATTATTTTTAAGTATTAAGTAATTTTAACAATTTCTTAGCACTGTTTAATTTCTATTTACTCCATTTTTTATTTCCTTTAATATGTCATTTAATTCTCACCACTTGATAACAAGGCAAATTATTATTATTTCTATTTTCAAATTGATTTATTGTTTCTGTCACTGTACAGTTTTCGAAAAATGTTTTTATGACTTTTTCAGAGAGAGAGAGAGAGAAAAAAAATAGAGAAATATAGTTTTCTACGTAGGATTTTGAAATGCCCATCCCTAAATTATTAATTCCAGTCCAGTGACTAAGAAAATGTCTATTATTGACTTCTCATTATTTATAATATCATTGTGCTTATATTACTAACCTCTGTGGATGATCCGTAATCTTGCAGAGGCAGACGTTTCACCAAAGGTGTTTCTAGCAGCACACGTGTACACCCCTGCATCATCAGGGCTGACCTTGTGTAGCTGAAGCCAGCCAGTAAGCTCAAAATTTCTTGGTCCCCCGCTTGCCTGTTTACACACAAATCCATCATTTGTTTTTGTAAGAAGCTGTGTGAGTATACCTTTTTCCCTTTGAAAGTGTAATATATCAATACTAGGTTGCCAGAATTTGATATTAACAAAACATTTCAACATACTTGTATGCCTCTGTTTGAATTCTCAGAAGTGATGAACATACTGTCTCCCTCTTTTTTCCACTGGATAGAGGCCACTGGGTATGCCGATACCTCACAGGAAAGAAGGATGTTGCTTCCTTCCAGAGCGATGATGTCACCTGGGGCATAGGTAATGACTGGCTCTGCGGAGTTAACACAGGACAAAATCACTATTTAATGTTGGTTTAAAAATGAACACAAGCATGCATTAAAAATGGGCTCTCGTCCCTTTCGTGCTAAGCAAGCACTCTGTCAGGTTGCAAAAAAAATCAATGACACCAAAGAGGAAGAATTACAAGCAGCAAGGAAAATATGAGAGACAGAACAGCTGCTTATATAGGCTATATATAGTTTGATAGATAATTTGTTAGATAGAGGAAAAAAGCCTTTCAGCATCTTGAATCATAAATGTTAAGGAATGTTCAGGGTAGTTGTGTGGTATGTGTGTTTGAAGACTGAAGAGAATAAAGGGCAAAACTGAAAACAATTGCTGAACACATTGCTTATTGTAATTAAGTGACATTGTATAGTTGATTAAATCTGTTGGGAAATAGATTAAATAAACGTATTACAAATATATTTCCTGTAAAAGGACATAGGAAAGTACAACAAAGCAAGAAATTACAATTTACTTTAGTTTTGTTTTGTTTAGTTTGTAATCTTTACAAATTACAAAGCAAGACTTTCAAAAAGCTGCTTTAAATACAACCAGCAATTGTGTCAGTATTAGTGTCCCAATTAGCAACTTTCCTATGCATTTTAACAAATAATAAAATTATATAACAGGCTTTTGTAAAAGTTTCAAAATAATTTATACTCACTTGCTCTGCAGGGTCCATGATGGGCCACTGTGACTTTTTTCTGCTCCCCAAACCTACGCTGCACAGCTCGTAGCTGGCAAATGTTCTCATATGTCTTGCCATCTGTGCCACACAAAATCTCCTGCTTGGTGCAAACACACACAGGCTTTAGATCTGCCTTCACTGTTAAGTCCCTGCGTGGGGACTTACAGCGGAGTCCCTCGGCACACTGACCAAAAAAAGTGGATCCAGTCTTGGGTTCAAGGTCACAAAGCTGGCCCTCTCCATTCCCACATTCCCAACAGCACCCACACACATCCCGGACCTGACCCCACTGGCAGCTCTGGAGCAACCTGGGTTCTGGGCACTGCTCACGCTGGCACTTTTCTGGACATCGCTGGCCTGGTCGATTGTCCCTCTGCCAGTCTAAATGTCTGAGGTGTTCTAAAGAAAGAGGCTCAGAGAGGGGAGCTAGCAGTAGTCCTATCAATAATGCTATTAAATATTGCATTGCTTGCTCTTTCAGTTGCATTTGTTAACGAACAACAGAAAAGAGAGTCACTGTTTTAAAAAAATCTTTGCTGTGTCTTAAAGAGCGACAAATCCTTTCATCTCACTGCTAGCAGACGAGTTTTTAACAAAGATGAGTGATCCTTAGCAGACTGCAGGCCTCAGAGTCCCAGATTACTGGTGTCAATAGTTGGCTGCAAATTTTCCTGCAGCCTAAAGTGAAGCTGCTTATCTGCTTTTACTCTTCTAGTCTAAACTCCAGCAAAAAAACAAAAAAGGGAGATGTCTGTCTTCACCTGTAATCTGAAGAAGCATACAGTTGAGAAAGTGAGTATGCATACGGGGATAAAGAAAACAAAAGAAGAAAACTCAGAGGGGTGTATAGGGACCTTTTTTAAATTGCAGCGTGCTACTTCACCATGCAAGAAAGGTGTGATTAGAGACCTGTGGCAGCCAATCACATTGATCCTTGTTGGGGGAAGGGGCTGCTTGGGCACTGGTCCAACCCAAAAAGTAGGTCAGCAGGAGAGGTCGTAAATTTTACTAAACACAACTGGTCATTACAGATTCCTGATTACTTGCAAGCTTCTGGAATTTACAGCACTAAATGTCCCCATAAAGCATCTTAGATTCATGTCACAACCTGCATATTATTTTTATTCAAGAAAATCAAATGAATTATTTCATTCCTTTAGTCACAATGAGCTTAGCATAAATAAAATAAGAGCTGTTGACGTATTTACGTTTTCCATTCTAAGCTATTCCGACAAATTTGTTCCTCTAATTGTATTGCATGCAGCGCACGTCTTCATACCAACCTGAGTAATTGAAAAGCCATTTATCCCTCCTCTCACTAATCTCTCTATTCTACCTGCAGTTCTCACCTCTCCGTGTTAGAGCAAAACAAACAATTAAAGGGCCATTAAGGGCCTATTGTTAATTGTAAATAATCCATCATTAATATTGATTAGCTGCAGTAAAGAGAGCTCATTCAGCTCATGCCTTCTAATGAGTTGGCCTTAGTAAGGCTAATTGCTTTAGGCCACCTCAATGGAGTGCTGGAATGAATGGACTGCTTCGCAATGCAAGAGAAACTACAGGTAGCTTTCCACTGATCCGTAGCTTTGTATTATTAGTAAGGTCTTTGAAACAATTAAAAGGCATTTATCATTTATAACACAGAGAAAGTGTTTTTTAATGCATGAATGCATCTTCAGTTTTATGCCTACACAGCAAATTAAAAATAGAAGCTACATTCTCAGATAATAAGGATTTTAGAAAGCTATGGTGCTTTTAGCAGCATCAAGTACTGTTTAATGTGACATCCTTGTTCTTGTCAACATGATCAGTGAATTGCGATGATCATTGTTTTACTCTTCTTACGATATTTTTTTAATCATAAGTACAGTTTTGCTTTGGCCAAGTATTGTCAGTTGCAGGCTACTGAAATTTTACAGCTGAGATATGGAACTTGCCTGCATGATTGATACACATAGTCATATGCACTTTTTTATTGTTTATACATTATGTACATTTACTACATATAATATAATTAGGGAAAATGGGGGCTGGGGAGCGGTTTAGGGCCTTGCTCAGGGGCCCAACAGTGGCATATATTAATGTTATTGGGGCGTTAAATAACAACAAATAATGGGTTCTCAATAACAAATAATGGGTTATCTCTCTGCGCCACCGCGCCGCCCTACATAAACTACATTTAAGATCCTTTCTGTTAAATAAATTAAAATTAATTTTTAATAATGTTATGTTATAAAGTAATGTTTGCGCCATCACTGCCCTTAATCGAAACATGTTACAACAATGTACCATACGATATTACAAGTCTCTACTATTAGCTCTACTGTTTTTTAAATTAAAATTAATTAATGCGTGTGGTTGTTTGTGTGTGTGTGGCCCTGTGATGGACTGGCGATCTGTCCAGGGTGTACCCCCTGTTCTCTCTGCGCTTACGTCCCACAGTCCAAAATTAGGTTGATTGGTGATTCTAAATTGCCTGTAGGAGTAAGTGTGAGTCCGTGTGGTTGTGTGTGAACCTGCGATAGACTGGCGGCCTGTCCAGGGTGTACCTACCTCCCATCCTATGTGCACTGAGATAGGCTCCAGCAGACCCCTGTGACCCAGAGCTCTAAATGGATGAATGAATAAATAATACATTTTGAATTGGAAATAATTGACTTCCAAATATTAGCAGGATCTTAGGTGAACAGTAGTTGTTGGCTATATGACTTGTCAATTTTTTTTGACTTGTGAAATGAGTAACAAAAATGTAATTTGTGCCATAAGAAACAAGCAAAGTAATAATATCCTAGGATATATTTGCACATAGATTGACAAGCTGACTTTTTATCCTTAAATGAATTTCAAATGCTTTCTGTTTGCCCTTGCTAGACTATTGCTGCAGATTATTGAACCTAACTAAAAGGGGAAACATGATCTATAATATAAATCTATAAACACTATCCATAATTTGATAGAGATACATGCCATGACTAATTTTCACTGCAATATCTTTTGGGTTTGTTCTAGATACTGTAGTTCTATTTAAATAGACCCCAGGATATTATTTGCAGCTTTAAAGATTTAGGTTTTAGTGTCGCACAAAAACCTAAATACACAGATTATTTGGGCATACAAATGTAAAGCATTGTATTTTATTATTATTGTTGTTGTTTACATATATTAGAGTTTCAGTAACAAACTTGGTTGTAAATATCCTCTATAATGGGTTCACGAAACTTGTGATTCATTTTCAAATTGACAGCTGCTGCCAGAGCTATGGAGATCTATGGCATAATTTTATTCTCTCTCTCTCTCTCTCTCTCTCTCTCTCTTCTGCTGCACACATCCCTCTTCATCTATCTATCTATCTATCTATCTATCTATCTATCTATCTATCTATCTATCT
>JAOTQW010000029.1:11753478-11764199 GCA_026260075.1 Sisor rabdophorus | reverse complement strand
AATTTAGAGTCACCAATCAACCTAATGCACATGTTTTTGAAATGTGGGAGGAAACCAGTGTACCTGGAGGAAACCCATGCAAGCGCGGGGAGAACATGCAAACTCAGCACAGAAAGACTTCTTGTTGTGAAGCAACACTGCTAACCACTATGCCACATAGTGGTATGTTTTAATACATTTAATACAAAAAATACTAAATAAAAAAGAAAGGGTTTTATAAAAGCTCATGCCTATTTCAGCTAAGAAATGTGCAAATAAACCGCATTAAGCTGAAGCAGGCACTAAAAAATAGGCAATAAACATTTTGAATAAAATCTGACCAGGTCTGTAGTTTCCAAAAAAATATTAAGGGCCAACCTTAGGCAAGAGAAAATTACTTCTTTGTATAATTTGCATTAATATTTCTAAATCAAACCAGTGCTTCAAAAGGACCAAATCACTGAACACATGATTTTTTGCTGTAGAAAATAAGGTGCCTCTGGAACCTGAGGCAAGCAGTATTAGGCGTATTTAAACAAACAAACAAACAAAAAAAACCAGTCTGTTGGTTTTTTCTACAATTTAAAAAATTTTCTTTCAAAAATTATTCAAATCAAAAGATAAACTGTTCACAAGGATTCTAAAGATTTAGAATATTTTGCAGCTATGTTTCCATTATGCTGAAAACATACACAAGTCTATAATTTCTTGGTATGTTGATTTAGATTTCCCTAACCTTAACCCAAGTGATATTGAAGCTCAAATCATATTTGTTAACATTTCAACCCCCTGTGCCAACCCAAAGCACCTTGTCTTCAAGAAGACATAGTGGGAAAATGTAAGTGGAGTAAAAGCACTTGTTTGGATTGACTGTAATCAAGACCTTCACACCAAGTGCTAGTCCCTGATAATAATACTATAGGCTAAAAAGGGAAAATTCCTATAGCCACACCTTAAAATTTAGACAAAATTATTTTTCAGGAGTGTGACGGTTGTCATATAAGTAAATCTAGGCTTACACTGTGCGATTGTCAGAGTACACAAACATTTGGAACGTAGTTTTCATAACGTCAAACTGTACGACAGTCAAGACTCGTCAAAAAGAAATCAAACCAAAAACCTTGTCCGTTTTATGTCATCAATTTGTGACAACTTCAGTACACTGCCTTCTTTCGCAAACTGTTAGCTAGCAGCAAACAATCCTACTGAAAGTAGACCTTATTGTATTTGTAATATATTTTCTGTTTCAATAGTGAATTACAAATATACTAACAAAATTTACTAACTTAAAATTTACAAACTATTATATACTGTTTATAATATATACTATTTAATAGTGTAAATGTCAATATACAAAATGTTTTTTGTATGCTTTTTACCTATTTTTACAATGCAACTTGTAACACTGGGCGGGCAACAACAAGAAGGTCCTGGGTTCAATTCCCGGGCATGGGGTCTTTCCCCACGCTGGCGGGGGTACTATAGTTTCCTTCCACAATCCAAAAACATGTACCATAGGTTAATTGGTGAATTTAAATTGCCTTTAGGAGTGAATGTCAGCATGTGGTTGTTCTTATGTGGCCTTGCAATGGACTGGCGACCTTTCCAGGGTGTACCCCCTGCCTCTCGCCCTATGTGTGCTGGGATAGGCTCCATGACCCCAAATCAGGAAGTAAGCGGGTATAGAAGATAAATAGATGAACTTGTAACACACTGTAAAATAATTGCAATTTAGTATATTTTCTGAAAATAAATTTTACAAAAATATGCTTGAAAATTTTATTTAAAGATGTTTATTTTTAAAAATGTATATTTGTTTTCACCTTATATTTTTTTAACTGTGTCCTAAAAATGACCATTGTAACAATGCATCAAATGTATACTGTTAAAGCTAGGCAGTGATGGCTTAAATAGTGAGTTGCTGATTGGAAGACCAAGAAGAGTTTAAACCTGACCACCAAGTCTGCCACTGTTGGGTTAAGGGTTAGCAAAACCCTTAACCATTTCTGAATCATAGCTGACCCTCGGCTCTGAATTCAACCTTTCAAGGTGGGATATGTGAAAAAACAACATTTCACTATATGTTATACAGTGTAAAATCATATATGTGACATACAATATTAATGTATCATTTAATTTCACTTTAAATTAATAAATAACCTAAAGTTGTAGTTTAATATCACCAATCAAGCCTGCAATTACACAGATATATATTTAAAGTGTACCAAGTTGTTCCAATTATTACATAAAAGTACAGTAAATACCCATAAATTTACTCTTTATTACAATTTAATTACAGATAAATTATACTTAGCACAAAATGTCTTGATCCAAAAGAACACAAATTAATTTAACTATTAACATACTTGAAGGATTCTGACAATTACTCTAGCTGCAAGTTTACGTAGCATATTTTTCTTTCACCAGCGTTTTCGCACTAACTGTGTCACTAAATGTGCTTCTATTGAAGCACCAAATATTTATAAACCCAAAATTGGGAAAAACGGATCACAATGTTAATTCGCTGTCTGTGAGTTAATTAAAGAATTTTAAAAATCTTAGACCAAATACGCGCAGGTATTATAAACCAGGTTTATAAGTAAGACTAAGTCTGGAATCATATAAAATATGTAAACGTAAACAATGGCTGTCACAATTTAAATGGCGAAGAGCCAGAAAAGCATTCTCATTACAGTCAATATATTTTTTTCAAATGCACACACACACAAGTTTAACAGAATATGAGCTGCCTTTACCTGAAAATAGAAGAAGGCCTGTCCAAACCAGTAGTGCATAATGGTGGTCTGGGCGGCGTCATAGTGCAGCCTCTTCCAGATGAACTGAGCCATTAGGGTCTGGATGAGCAGGCAGCACGCTAGTGTAGGCAGATTGTGAGCTCGGAACAGCAATGCCACAAGTAGCACCATGCCACTGTAAACCTCCCACAATCCTCTGCTTTTTATACATCTGCCATCCATCACTGATGACATCATTTGAGAATGCAGCAAGTCCTTTACACCGGTGAAAAGGATTCCAAGGATGAAGACGTAGACAAAGTGTGCCTCACCAGTTCCCCTAGAGGATGTGATAAAGATTTTTAAGTTTTAAACATTTCTAGATTAAATGCCCCTACGTATGTAAATGTCCAGGGGCACCACTAACAGGGGTCCCAAGCACTTTAAGGGCCCGCCGAGATCTGTTTTATAAGTAGTAATAGAACTAGCAATAATGTACTGGTGTTTAATGAGTGTGGTATAGGGTCCAACCTCATATTCTTTCATTGGGCCCAAAATTGCTAGCGGTTCCCCTGATGGTGGTCAATTTCTAGGTGACTTTTTCTTGTACATAATATACCCTTAAAAATATTCATTACTGAATCATTACTATGAACATCTAAATACAATTTATAACTAAGCTCATAAAATTCTACCCTTTGTCTTATCCAAGTTCTTGCATTTTCACCATAATTTTCAGTTGCACAAACTCTGACACACTCTCTTACACAAACAAACACACACATGCTGTAGAGATCACTATTGACAGAACCCTGCTGTTTAAAGGTTTGTCTGGCTGAAGCTGCTGGAGTTCTGCAGATCAATAGTACTGAAGATACGTGCTCTAATGTAAAGAGCTGAACAGACAGGACTTACTGCATTGCACACATGCTGACAACTCAAACCCTGACATTAATAAAAACAACCAAGACATTTATCTGTGTATTAAGATCACAGCACTGAAAACACCACCTCATGCAGAAAACACAGACATGTTGCCATCCTTCCATTTTATCTGTCTGCTGACAACTACAGCAGGATAAATAACACCTGTAGTGCTTCTAAAGCTCAGACACGAATGCCTTGAATCTTGGTGAGACTCAATTTATTTTTTGAAGATAAAGGTAAAGGTGACTTTATGTACCTGGTGAAACATTACCATTAAAGATATTGAGTGTCTGGTGCGGTGTAATCAGCAACTAGTCACTGTATATGCATCTAAATTGATGCCATGTACTTCTAGTACTGCAGCTCTAAACATTTTTATAGGTAAAACCTCAGGTCAAGATTGAACGATCAGTTTCTATATTTATAAACACTATGCAGAATTTCTACCATTTAAAAAGCCTTTATGGATAGTGTACAGAGAATTCTGCAATAGTGAGATGTCCCTCTTTCTCTGTTTAAGCTGATAAAATGGCAAAAGGAATGTGTTACTATGACTACAAAACCCTGGCAACAGCTCCGTTTTAGGCAGGTACATAAAGAAACTTGAACTGGAAACTGGAGTCATGGAACAACATCACAAGTATAGAAACTAATGGTAGTAACTGAACCTTTTGTCAAACTTTTCCCAGATCAAAATGACTGGGTTATAAAGCAGGGGTGTGAATTTGAAGTATATCTAGCAAGAATGGTACCAGACCCTTGTATATTTCAGTCATTTAGTCTCCTCTTAGGTCAGGCCTCTATGCAGACCGCTCAAGTTTTCAAAGGTGAACCCTGACCTTGACATCAGTAAACATTATTAGACAAAAACTAAATTATGAACAGAAAAAATGTTCCAGGACTTTGCATCACTTTACCATACGAATGCTTTTGTCTATACCAAGCAGATATTTGCTTGGCAACAAGTGCAAAAAATATGGCCTGCTCTTTCTTCCTTTCCTCCTTCCTTTATTGATATATATTGTGGATTTCTTTTGGCATAACTTATTCCATTTACCTTTATTATTATTATTTAAAAAAGCAAATCAACAAGAAATAGTGCTCTTCATTTTTTATTCTAATAATGTAAAAATAACTTTCAGTTATTAAAAATATGGTTTGATTTAATTTACATACAGATTTAAAAAATACAGTTGGTAAGCAAAGGATAGGACATAAGGGTTTTATTCTTGACTCAGAAATGCTTTCATCCAAAATATTGTACGTAAGGAAAAACTTGAAAGTGACAAAGCAGCAATTTCTTTATGTATGTATGGGTAATACATAGAGCTAATAATTTTAGCAAAAGCGCAATGTGTGAAGATTAATCTTTGGATTCTCACACAAACAAGTTTAATAGTGGGTCAGATGTACATTTAAAAATTATTCATTCCATTTAATTCCATTTACCGGTCTTACAACCATGGATGAGGAAGTGGTAGCTCAGTTAATAAAAAGTAGGACTGATGATCAGAGGATTACGGATACAATTTCCAACACCAACCAACCTGACAATGCTGGGCTTTGTGCAAAGCTCTTACCTGTTAAATGCTTAGGTAAAAATAAATGTAAGCCATTGTGAATAAGGTACATCTACCCAAAATCAGACATGTAAGTGTAAGAAGTCTAAACTAATCAGTGTAGAAATGTTACAAAAAATGGTACCACACCCCCACACCCCTGCCTAATATGTAACATAAGCTATTAAATATGTTTCTGTGACAAAATAGGGTTAATATATTCAGCAATGGTGGAAGGTAAATTACTGATGTGCCCAAAACACAGGGATAAGAATTAGACCCTGTACTGGAGAAGCAGCGTGTCTGATTAGTGTGCATTTTTTTAAGTGTGGGAAAAGAGAGATGCTAAGAAAGCTTGAGCTCTCAAGCAAGGGAAGGAAAGCAGATGTTCCGTCATGTTTTATTAATCTGCTCTCTGGGCAACTTACTCCCACAGAGACAAGAAAGGAAACAAAGGAACCTACATTAAAAAGCTCATTTGAAAAAAAAGAGAAAAGAATTGTGACATTTTGGCAACAGGAAGCTGTTGCTTTTTCGAGTAAATCAGTTTAAAATTTGGCCAGCTGCGTGCTTAGCTATACTATGTAATTGCATCAGTTCTGCCACAGATGCAGTCCAGGTAGAGCTTGTGCATCCTCAGGCAATACTAAATATTCAAAATAAAAATGTACTGTCAAAAGTATGAGATACTTGACTTTTATTGTTATATGTGGTTCTTCTCCAAAATATTGCTAAAATTTTGGAAACACACAACGTGATAGGAATTTTGATGATGTTGCCCATGTGCACAAAGTAAAAACTTAGGGGAGTTTGGAGAACTTGAGTGGCCTGAACTGAATCTTGACCTCAACACCTGTAAACATCTTTGGACTGAACAGAAACTCTGAACAGAAAAACTGCCCTAAGACTTTTTACCACTTGTCCTTACTAATGCTTCTGTGGTAACAAGCTGATATTTATGGTCTTCCTTCCTTCCTTCCATCCTTCCATCCATCCATCCATCCATCCATCCATCCATCCGCACTTATTCCTAATTAGGTTTACAGGAATCTGTTGGAGCCGATTCCAGCTGTCATTAGGCAGCACACACACACACACACACACTCTAATACCGAGGGGAAATCTGAAAGCACCAGTCAACCCAACACGCATTGGGCAACATTTTTGGCTGCTGCCATGATACGAACCTAGGACTTTGTACTGTAAGGCAACAGTGCTAAACACTATGCTGCCTATTGTCCTGTTCTTCAATAGTGGCATAGTCATGAGCACATAGCCTGACAATAAGAAGGTCCCAGGTTCGATCTCTGGGGAAGGGGTGTTTCTGTGCAGAGTTTTCTTGTTGCTTGTGTGGGTTTACACCAGGTTTTTCAGTTTCCTAACACAGTCCACAAACATGTACATTAGGTTAATTGG
Source organism: Sisor rabdophorus (assembly GCA_026260075.1). Taxonomy (NCBI): domain Eukaryota; kingdom Metazoa; phylum Chordata; class Actinopteri; order Siluriformes; family Sisoridae; genus Sisor; species Sisor rabdophorus. The sequence continues at coordinate 11,757,583 of JAOTQW010000029.1, read as the reverse complement.
TGATTCTAAATTGCTCATAACAGTGGGTGTGTGTGGTTGTAATGAGGAGCCCTTGAAAACCATTCAAGTCAGGGCTCTGTGTATGCCACTTAGGTTCACCAACTCTATCAAAGCTCTGTTGTTATGGACATTTGTTCACAAGGGCATTGTCATCTAAGCACATGGTTTCCAGGTGTGTTCCTTTAAACTTACAAAATAATAACTTTAACATAAAAAATGTTCACATATTTTGCTATTAGGTTACCAGAAGTTTTAGGACACCTCACAATTATAACCATGTGGTTACTTGTTACAATTTCCATTTCATACACATTATAAATTAAGTACCTGGAATTAAAAGGGAAAAAATACTAATAATCATAACAATAAAACAGATATTAATAATTTATTCTAAACTGGTTAAACTGTAAAAATAATGCAATCGGTTTAGCCATAGCACAATTCTTATTAAGTGAACGCATAAATAAACAGATGTTTTTTGTGTTTGGATTTAAATATGAATACTGATCTTTTCTGGAAGTAATATATTTTAATAATATTATGGCAGGGCAGCGAGGTGCCATAGTAGTTAGCGCAGTCGCCTCACAACAAGAAGGTCCTTGGTTTGAATGGACCTGTCCAGGGTGCACCCCCTGCCTCTTGCCCAATGTGTGCTGGGATAGGCTCCAGCAGACCACCGTGACCCAGAGTTCGGGAATAAGCGGGTATAGAAGATGAATGAGTGAATGAATATATAGTGTTCATAGTGTATATCAGCATTTAGCATTGCCTAAGGATACAATGTGCCTGATGTGTAAGGTCTGGATTTCCATTGAGTTTTTCTCTTATCTTTTTTTAATTTGTTTAAGAAAGCTGTCAGGGTTTGATTTGCTTATTACAGTTTTTAAGGTACATCCAGGTTTTTTAGTAAAGCTGCTAAATAACAGTTTTACTAAAAGGTTTTTTGGTGAAACTCACCATACAAGTCAAACTAAATTAAATATAATGTCTTCAAGAGCAATTCTTTACCAATTTTCATTCATTCATTCATTTAATCAATCAATTAATCAATTAATTAATCAATCATCTTTTATATGCTATGGGAAAAAAGAACCACAGAGAAAAGTAAATTGAATTGTCTGGAAATCGAACATGATTTATCCATACAAACGCAAGCACGTATATATAAACACATTTATATGCAACAGCATACAAATAGCAATAATATGTGGTCAGCATTTTAAGTGAGACCTAAACCCAAACTGCAAATGTAAGCCACTGGGCCCAAGAGATTATGTTCAATATATGCCAGTTTTGCTCAGGCTATGCTCTTCAAGTGGATCAATTCAAATGTTTCCCCCACCATGTCTGGCCTATGCTCTCTAAGAAGTAAGAGTGCACAGCCTGCAGGAACCGAAAGCACAAAAATGCCACTGTGCCATTTAAAGAGGCCATAAGATTGCAGCAGCAGCATGCCAAACATCCTTGCTTATTACCAACAGAATGTAGAAGAAGAGCTCAAAACGCTGAAGACATATGCTGCAACAAACAAACCTGCCTGTAAGAAATGACTTCCCTCATGCATGCGCCGCATTATTACTGTAATACAATTAAAACGTTTTGAAGCAAAAGATGCAGAATGGGTTTTAAAGAGGAAATTCTGACAGTCTGCAGCATCCTAAAACAAGAATTGTTTGGATGTTCTTGTTCTTTTTTAACAGTCATTAATGTTTTATTCGAACATGCAAAAAAAAAAAACCCAACAACTGCATTTATTTTTCTCCAGGCATGCAAAACTACTACTGAATCAGTAAGATACTGTTTGCAGATCTCAATATAGCACCACATTTGTGGACTCTGCATCTTAGAAAGAATGACTACTGGATGCCATGGCAACAAAATATATTTTGCATACACACCCATTAAAAAAACCTTTATCCTATCATATAATAATACTAGAATATATATATAGTATTGCCACCTAGCTTTAATTTATTTTACTGACTTTTAAAACATATAGTAGCATTTCCTAACAGATTAAAGGCTGATTTACCCTAAAGAATTGTGGGTGTCTGCTGTAGGTGTGCGAAATCTGCTCAAATAATGATAATGGCAAGGTGTCAGTAAAGTGAAAAAGAGAGAAATAGAGAGAGAGAGAGAGACATGGTTGCCAGGTATTGAGTCAGATATCAAAATGTCACATTCTAAAAATGCATTGCAGAAGTGTAAGACTGACATTCCTTCATGTTAAATTTTCACATATACAAGAGAAGAAGGAAAACAGTGCCAAGTGCAATAAATTGTAGTAGCTGTGTGGTGTGGCAACAGTCGACTGCCTTGTGAACATGCCACAACATTAAATATTACTGGTTCTGTATTAAAAAAAAAGCTTCAGAGAAAAAAAGGTTGGCACCAAAAACTAGCAAAAAAAAAGTTGTATACTCGATATTTTCTAATCTAGCAATTATTGAGTTCAGAGGCTTTGGAACGGTGTTTGGGTCTTTTAGAATTTAATACAAATTGGAATACGATATAAATTTAAGACAACAGCATGTCTCGGACATTGTGACCAAAGATTAGAGAAGATGTATTTATGTGGATGTGATGGTAATTTGCAATTATGTGGATATCATTGGTAATTTACATTTATGACATTTGGCAGATGTCCTTATCCAGAGTGACTCATGTTTATCTCTTTTTAATGCAACTGGGTAAGGGTTGCTTAGATGCCTAGCAGTGGCAACTTGGTGGTTTAACACCTTAAGCACTGTGCTACCACCTCCCACATTTATTTCTCATACTAGTCTATTTACCTTAACTTTTATTATTAAGAATATATTTACATTTATGGCATTTAATCAGTGGCAAAAATAATAAATGAAATTTACTTGTGTTACTTTAGATGAGTAGTTTTATTATACTTCTACTTTTAAAGTAACTTTTAAAATTCGTAATTTAATTAAGTATGAAAATACAAACTAAACCAAAGAAACAATAAATAATCACTCTCCAGAAACTACTGCAGTGATTGATTGATGCGCAGTAGAACAAAGAAGAAAAAAAGATAAAGATAAACAAGACAGATGTAGATGATGACAACCCAGCTGGTAGTGAATTTCTCATTTCTACCTGATTCTTCTGAAATGAACGCCTAACCATATTTAACACACTTTGACTGTTAGTGTAAAAAAAGGCAACAGCTTTATTTTGCAGTGTAAACTGCGTTTGCCCAGGACGACTGAACTACAAAAACTTAACACCAAACCTGCACAAGCTTGTTAAGTTAATAATACTTAAATATCTACAGTTAAAGTGATTGTAAAAGCAACCAGTTTAAAATTTATATTTCTGTCTATTTTTTAAATTATACTAAAATCTGCCATCCCTTCATTTGCTGTTAAAAAGTTACTGTTTTTGTTACATATCCAGTAAATATTTAAAGAGAAACTTTTTACTTTTACTTGAGCCTATTTGTAGACCAGTAACTTTACTAGTACTTAGGTAGACATTTATTGAAGTAACAGTCATTTTACTTGGGCAGAATATTTTATTACACCTTCCACATTTGCATTTAATAGACGCACTTATCCGGGGTGACTTACATTTATGTTAATCTAATTAAGAAAGTTTAGGTCTTCTGTCAGGGCCCGCTGACAGTTGCAGATTTAAGAAAAATTTTACTACTTAAGATACAATTTTTCTTACTTGATCCCAAGCTCTGATGCACAACAATAATTCGAACTATATGGAGAAAGATTGATGTCTATTTGTCTAAGTTTGTCTATAAAAAAGAAAGCAACATCAGACATGAAAATGGATTTCGGTGTAATGATATAAAGCATGGTGAAAAGATTTAGGTGTGCACGTTTTTTTTAAATTGAAACACAAAGTGTGCCTGGGACTTAAACAGTGTTGGTTGACCAGACCAGCACTCTTGCGGTCCTATTTCATAATAAACATTAAAACAAACACCTCCTGCTAAGAACTAAAGAAGAACCTGATAAGAATTTTTATAGTTTGGATCTTTAGGAAAAATCTGCTCACATGCACACCTGCATTCATTCATTCATTCATCTTCTATACCCGCTTATTCCCGAACTTTCCGGGTTCACGGGGGTCTGCTGGA
>JAOTQW010000029.1:11739087-11753378 GCA_026260075.1 Sisor rabdophorus | reverse complement strand
ACAACAATTCTGCAAAGATGAGTGGACCAAAATTTCTCCACAGAGCTGTAACAGAATCAATGCAAATTATCACAAATGCATGATTACAGTAGTTGCTGCTAAGAGTGGCCCAGTTTAATGCATCTATTATTTTATCTTTTGCAAACAGGATCATGTTTACAAAAGTAAAATGTCTGTATGACAAACATGAAGGAATCTATTGAAAAAAAATCTATTTTAGATTTTACATTTACACTTATGCACCTTATACAGAGCTAACTTACATTTATCTCTTTTATACTCTAAGCAATTCTGGGTTAAGTGCCTTGCTCAGGAATCCAGCTGTGATAAATTGGTGGTGCTAGGAATCAAACTGTGATCTTCCAATTAGCAGTCCAACACCTTAAACACCACCTTTCTTCATGTGGTAAGTTTAAATCAGTTTTATGATTCGTTTAGTTTATCAGCTGATTAGTGTGATATTTTATGTAGTCTAACATAAGTCTGTTTCTTTCCTATTCTGAGCTCACCATCGCCACCAGATTCGACAGGTTTGGATCCAATCAGTTTGTGGATCATAACAGAAATCAGTAATGTCCATGTCTTCATGATAACAAGACTACAGACACTTACTGCAGCATGGAATAACCTGATGTTCTGGTCGGAGGAGAAATGGCCCCTATAACTGAGCCTGGTTTCTCCCACGGCTCTTTTCTCTTTTTTTGTCACAGATAGAGTTTTGATTTTTTTTTTCTGGCTTTCTTATTCTGGGATACCAAATTTACAGATATTAATTCAACTCAACCCATTTTTTTGAGTTTGTTTTTTTTACAGTTTTCACTGTATTGTCTATTTTAATTTGATTTTGTTTTCACAAAATCTCTATTGTTTCTCTCTCTTAAAAACACTACTGAGACAAAAGTGACAAAAGAGTATTTGTCACTGATAACCATTGGCACATTTCTGTGGTATGAGAGGACTGCTCAGCTGTATTAACAAGATAAGTTGCTCTATATAAGGAAGTTTTAAATTTGTTATCCTACCAATTGTAATAAATGTAAAACCTTGTAATTTTTCTTCATACTCAGTGATAAGCAGTAGCTTTGTGTAAACACAAAAATGTGAAAATCATATACAGCTGGACAACATTACACAAAACATGTTCCATCTTTTTACTATACATAGAATGGAGAATTCTGATACTTGATGAGAGCAGAAAGGCTAAACACACAGAGGGACTTATAGGACAAAACAATCAGCTTAAAAGAATTCCAGAGATTGCAGGTGATTCATAAACACCAGTGTGAAATGACTAATGACTATATAAGAGGATTCTGGTAATGCTGCAAATAATTTAAAGGACATAATGCCACTACTTACTGTCCCTTCCAGGACAATAGATAATACAGAGGGAGGGAGAATAAATGCAGTTGGTCACCTGGTCAAACAAACAAAATGTCATGAGCAGAAGGTGCCACTTTTTCTTAGCATCACAAAGTGTGTGTTGTGAATCTTAGGCTATTTCTATACCCGTTTATTCCTGAACTTTCCGGGGTCACAGGGGTCTGCTGGAGCCTATCCCAGCGCACATAGGGCGACCAAATATTTGGTCCAACAATTACAATAGGCTTTTTTGCCCATCAACAGGATACGTCAAAGTGTCGCAATCCGAATAAATATATGTTGCACTTTTCCATACTAAAATGGAAGGGTCTAAACAGTGATGCCATGGTTGCACAAGTTTTTTATTTATTAATTCATCTTTTATACCAGCTTATTCCCTAATTCAGGGTCACAGGGGTCTTCCAGAGCTCTTTGAAGGGCAAAGCCAGGAGGGGTACAGACCATACAGGGCCACCCACACTCAATACTGAGGGCAAAAAAATGAACCTATCATACTTGTAACATTTACATTTACATTTACAGCATTTGGTAGACGCTTTTATCCAGAGCGACTTACAACTGAGCAATGCGGGTTAAGGGCCTTGCTCAAGAACCCACAGTGGTGGCTTGGTGGTGGTGGAAATTGAACCCCGGTCTTTCTGGTAACAGTCCAACACCTTAACCACTAGGCCACCCCTTCCCAGCATGCAACCTAACAACATTTTTGGACTGTGAGAGAAAAGAAATTGAACAGTGCTAACCACTAAGCCACCATGTTGCCCCTTGCACAGGTTTTGCTAAATTTTATTTTATAGTAAAAATTTGCCATTTTGGCAAGTACTATTTAGTCAAAATGACTAGGTTATTTATACAAGTTAAAACAATCTGTATTTCATAGTATTCTTTAAAGACATGTGGTATTCAGAGGGAATATAAACAGCATAAAAGGGTTAAAGCTCCTAAAATATGTCTGGTTTACATCACTTCCAGACATCATTCATAAAATATTCAAGTATATTTAAACTTACTTGGACATGCCTTGGAATGAATGTTGCCATGGCAACAGGACGCTGCCAACAGCAGCACGGTAGCTGTAAACTCCAAGCAGGCCAAGCGCTAGAGCGATCTTAGAGACCAAAGAACAGTGTCGCTGGACCAGCAGGAAAATCAAGAGGAGAGAGAGGGTAGACAGCAAAGAAAGGAACACCTTATGATCGCCGCTGTAGAAATAAGAGTGTGACACACACACAGACACACACACAAACACAAGAAATTATATTTTAGTGGTAAAACCTATGCATGTTTACACAAAAGGTACACCAACACTCCATACTGTCCGAAAAAAAAAATCAACAACACACAGGCAAATATTTATCTATATGAGCCTATCTCAGTGCAAATAGGGCGAAAAGGGCAATCTAGAGTCACCAAACAACCTAAGTTACATGTGTTTTGGACTGTAGGGAGAAACCAGAGTACTTGGAGTAAACCCACGCAAGCGCAGGGAGAACATGCAAACTGCACAGAAAGACCCAGGAATCGAACGCAGGCCTTTTTTGCTGTGAATGCTAACCACTACCCCACTTCACCAGCAGTCCTTCAGTAAAAAATGTTTTATATGATTTTTGCTTTTCTACACACCAGACACAGTAATAATTCAGGCTTCAGTAATAAGGCTGGTGCCTGACTCATTGCACATAAATGTAGAGAGTGAATAAATCTCTAATAAACTGTCTCTGAGGTTATTTTTTCCGTTTTCTATATTTTATTTAATTTTCCGACCTGTAGCAAGTTTAGTATTATGCATTTAAAGATTTCTCAGCATTAAGTTTGAAATGTGAAATTAGTTCTCAGATTAAAGAAACAGAAAAAGCACTGTAACCTCACCTACTAGAGTAAGTATACTATTCTGTCTACTTTTGCCCTTAATGCACACTAAGTTTGGGTCAAGCGGACTTAGACTAAGGATATTACCTATATAAGACTAGGGGTAAATAATCCTTCCTGTGCTGGGACATTTTAAACAAATCAAACAAAAATTTGTAAATCCGTAAAAAAATTATTTTTCTTATTGAGCCAATACCTAACAGCACTGGTACAACTAATTAGAATTATATATTAACTTTACAAGAACATTTCAGCAAATACAATATATCCAAAAGTATTCGTTTACCTGCCTTGACTTGCATGTGAACTTAAGTGACATCACATTCTTAAGCCATAGGGTTAAATATTATGTCAGTCCACCTTTTGAAGCTATAACAGTTTCAACTTTTCTGGCAGGGCGGTGCGGTGGTGTAGTGGTTAGCACGGTCGCCTCACAACAAAAAGGTCCTGGGTTAGATTCCCGTGCACATGGTCTTTCTGTTCCCCTGCCTCTCGCTATGTGTGCTGAGATAGGTGGCAGCAGACCCCCTGTGACCCCGAAATTAGGGATTAAGTGGGTATAGAAGATGAATTCATGAATGAATTAACTCTTCTTGGAAAAATGTCTACAAGGTTTAGAAGTGTGTTTATAGGAATTTTTGATCATTCTTTTAGATCAGCTCTCAAGTCCCAAAGATGTTCTATCTGGTTGAGGTCAAGACTGTGTCATTCATGTCTTTATGGACCTTGCTTTGTGCACTGGTGCACAGTCCTAATGGAAGCGGAATTGGCCAGCTCCAAACTGTTCCCACAAAGTTGAGGGCATGGCAATTGTCCAAAATGTCTTGGTATGCTGACATACACTGAGTTTGTTTCACTGGAACTAAGGTGCCAAGCCCAGCTCCTGAAAAACAACCCCACACCATAATCCCCCCTCCACCTAACTTTACATTCGCCACAATGCAGTCAGAGAATATATATGTGCGTGTGTATGTGTACACACATACACTATATGGTCAAAATTATGCTCACCTGCCTTGACTGGCATATAAACTTATGTGACATACCATTTCTAATCTATAGGGTTGGTGCACCATTTGCACCTGTCTTCCTATGCTGAAGCATTTACAGTTTCTTTTACTGGAACTAAAGGATCAAGCCCAGCTCCTGGAAATTTACCCCACACAATAATCTCCCCTCCACCAAACTGTACATGTAGCAAAATGTAGTCAGACAACTACTGTTCTCCTGGCTACTACCAAACCCTTTCAGCAAATTGCTGTATGGAGAAGCACAATTTGTCACGTCTCCAATGCGTGTTTTACACCACTGCATCTGATCCTATTACAATTCCACCCTGGAATTCACTGAGCTCCAGAAAGCGACCCATTCTTTTACAACATTTATTCATTCAATTTTCTATAGCTGATAATTTCCTAACTCTGGGTCATGGGGGTCTACTGGAGCCTATGCCAGCGCACATAGGGGAGAAGGCAGGGGTAGACACTGAACACGTTGCCATCGCAAGACCACACATAGCCAAACAACTACACTTGCACACTTACTCCTATAGGCAATTTAGAGTAATCAATTATTCATTCATTCATCTTCTATTCCTGCTTACTCCTGAATTTGGGGTCACGGTGGTCTGCTAGTGCCTATCCCAGTGCACATAGAGTGAAAGGCAGGGAACATGTTGCCATCGCAGGGGTACACATAGACAAACAACTACACAAACACACACTCACGCTATTGGCAATTTATGAGTCATCAATTAACCTTATGTATATTTTTGGACTGTGTGTGAAAACTAAAGAACCCAGAGTAAACCTACACAAGTGCAGGGAAAACATGCATACTCCACAGAGAAAGACCCACTGCCCAGGAATTGAACCTAGTACCTTTTTGCTGTAAAGCGATACCGCTAACCTCTACGCCACTGTGTCACCACAACATATTTGCAAACTCCCTAATCCCTTAACTCATTTATCTCATTCTCTAGGAATGTTAGCAGCTTCTCAACTTGCTAAGAGGGCCAGCTTTGTGGTGCTGGGATTTGAACCCATGATCTTGCCATCAGCAGTCCAACACCTTAACCATTAACCACCAGCTGAGCACATTACAGTAGGTTTTTTTATTGTTGTTGCTGTGAATTTTTACCATTGGTGCTGGGCAGAATGAACATAATCCTTTCTTGGAAATAAGCCATGGCATATAAGTTAGCCTGGTCGCATCACAGCAAGAAAGTCCCAGGTTTAACTCCTGGACAAGGGATCTTCTGTGCAAAGTTTGCATGTTCTCTCTGTGCTTGTGTGGATTTACTCCGGGTTTCTCACAAATCCCAAAAACATGCACATAAGGTTGATTTTTGATTTTAAATTGTCCATAGGAATCTGAATGTGTGTATGTGTGTGTGTGTGTGTGTGTGTGCGTGCGTGCGTGTGCGCACGTGTGTGTGTGTTTGTGTAAGACCCTGTGATGGACCGGCCCCAGGTGTACCCTCCTGCCTTTTAATCCTCAGAGAGCTGGGATAGGCTCCAGCAGAACCATGTGACCCTAAATTAGGAAATAAGCAGATGTAGAAGATGAATGAATAAATGAATGTCATTTAACTTAGATGGCTGCAATATTCATTTATTCAACTCTGGGCCACTGGGGTCTGCTGGAGACAATCCCAACACACATAGGATAAAAGGCAGGGGTGCCTGCAATATTAACAATGTTAAATGAATAAAATAAAATAAACAAACAAACAAACATAAATAAATGAATGAATGAATTAATGAATATATGATTATTATAAAACATTGTACACTCATCTTTACTATTTTCACTTGTGGTGTCATGTGATGATTTTCAAATCACCACCGTGGAAATTTTTTTCCTTTTGCTCAAAAGTCACACGTTTCTGCTTACAAGCGATTCTAACAGTACAGTCTCCAGTGTCTCAGCTGTGAGGCGTAAGCAGGCATTTAGAAGGTTTTGTATTAATTAATGATTATCTTTTGGCCAGAGGGTTAGTTTTAGAAATTTATAAGCTAACAAGGGGCATTTAGTTATGTCTGAAATCATAGCTGCATGTTCAGCTTCTGCATAGACATAAAATACAAAAAGAGAGAGTGAGAGTGAAGAAAGAGCGAGAGAGTGAGAAAGGATAGAAAGAGAGTGAAATAGAGATGGAGAATGGAGTGTAAGACACAGAAAGAGAGAGAGAGTGAGAGAGAGAGAGAGAGAGATGGTGAGAGACCCTTTTTGTGGGTGAGATTTATCAGGTATTTCATCTAACCCTAATCATCCGATTAGTTCAACACATAAATCAGCAACAAATAAAGTTGGAACAAACTAAACATGGACAAAAACAAATACTGGTCAAAATAATTTGATGTATTAAGCAATGTTTTCGAGGCTGAGGAACTTTCAGAACTCACATACTGCACTAATATGGGGATTTGGAGTATGACTGAGGTATGACTGACAGCTATGCAGGTGTTTTGAGCTTCCTGCCTGAATTATACCCTGACATGGTGCTCTTGCTGTCTGTCACAAACAATGGATATTCTTAGGTTTACTGCCAACAGGCCATAAATCTATTAATGTGTTTCTGACATCAATACAGCATATTCCAGTAAGCGTACATAGCGGGAAAATGGTTGGCAAGATTATTGTCATAAAGTATAAGCAAACTACATTTATCAGTGACACTACATGACTTTGTGGCCAGAGAATTGCTTGTCACTTATGTTTTATTCAAATGTTGACTAAGAAAAAATATCTAGGACTACATTCACAATGTAAAATGTAACAATTTACATATTAACTATTTGTTTGCTTTGTTAGTCTTTCCAGGACTTTGCCAAAACTATCCACTTTTCAGAATATTTAAGTACGTGTCTACTGTATATATGTAGCACAGACACATACAATTTGCCCCAAAGTTCTTAGCTTACTCACTAATTGTCCCAAAGTTGGAAGAACACAATTATATCGAATGTCTTAAGATTAGACCACCAAGTTGCAACTGATGGGCCTTTAAGCAAGACCCTCAACCCCCAATTGCTTGGTTGTATGAATTATTTATTAATGCTTTAAATGTAAAAGTAGGATGTTGTTATTTCTATTTAAGGTTTTTATTGGAGTAATGCTAAGAAACAAATATACGCATTGTGACGTGCACACTAGCTTACTTGTAAAAAGTTTGTTGTATCACTCCTGGGATGTTTGCCTGCAGGCGGCTACAATAATGTAATTTGCATGCCTCAACATAAATTTGTGTTTATTAGTGCATTGACTTTGAACGTAATCCACTTAAATTTTGCGATTGACAGACTTTGGAATCAGCATGTCTGTTTTTTCTGTGTTTACCACATTTAGGTATTAAAAGTAATACACTATATTGCCACAGGCTTGTGATCATCTGACCATCAGATCCATATGTGGTTCCTCTCCAAACTGTTGCTAAAAATATGGAAGCACACAGTCTATTATGCTGTTGTATGTTGTAGCATTATAATGCTATGTTGTAGCATTATTTCTTCACTGAAACTATAGGACTCCAACACTGTTTCCACATGACAATGACTCTAAGCACTAATCCCCTGAGCTCCATTAACACATGTTGTTTTAATTATTAGAATAAAGGTAAAAAACGAGTGTTTGGTACAAAGTCCTCATCCAAACATCACTGAACACCTTTAGGATGAAATGCCGACTGTACCCCTGAAATGGCGACTGTACCCCAGACCTCCTTACCTGACATTAGTGTCTGATCTCACTTATACTGCTGGAGCTGGGTAAATAGAGTCACGTTCAAGCATTAAATTGTAGTGAAATGTCTAACTAGAAGAGTGCCGCTTAATCAAATAGAAAAATGGAAATAAATCTGGACTAGTCACAAACAGTGCAAATACACTGAAGTGTTATTTAATGTTATATCAAAATGTATAGATATACACTATACAAGAGACAAACAGAATCTCACTGTGATCCTCATAACCCTCTGTATCCTTTCCTTTATCCACTAAGCAGAATTCTAGTCACACTCCTAAAACATTGAGAAAACAAACAACTGCTCACTATAATGATATTTGAAGCATTCGGATTGTAAGCATGAATAAACCTAACGAGACATGTGGAAAAGCAAAAATATTTGGCAGTCAAACGTGGACTTCCTCACGAATAAAGAGTCAGGGGTCTGAGCATAATCTTACTTAACATTTAGTCCTTGGTGTCTAACAGAGGAAGTACACAAATCATAGGCAGAGTGGATGACTCACAGCTCTCAAAGCTCGGATGTAAACTTCATCAGCATGCACAGAGCAGCTTGTCATTACGCAGCACATTACTGACCAGGCCTCCGGTGTAAAACAGGTTACACAGAATGATAGAGCATGCGATCCTTACTGAATACAAAGCATATATTTTTAAGATACTTATAGATAATAATCAGCAGTGGGTTATGATATAAACTGATGTGAAACAGATAAAAAGTAGATTGATTGATTACCTGCCTTTCTTTATTCATTTTTTTCTTTGCACCCACTTCCTTCCTTCTCTTTCTTTCTTTCTTTCTTTCCCTTACCCCCTTACCTGCTTTCTTATTTCTTCTCCCCCACCTAATTTCCTATTTTTCCTTTTCCTTATCTCCTTTCTCCCTCCTCAACCTCATTTCTTGCAACCTTCTTTCCCTAGTTCTTTTCCTCCTTTCTTCTACTGATGTTCTGTGCTGCTGTTTAAAAAAACAAATTACAGTGTTTACATGGGTTCACAATAATTAAGGCTCTCTGAGAGGAAAATTGTGTTACAGCTGCAGAGGAAAAATTCATTTTAGTTAAAAATATATGTGAAAAAAATTATTAAGATTTACTACATAATAACGGCAATAATAATAAAAAAAGATTTAGGCCTCATTCATTTGCCTCGGGGGCTCAAAAGGTTAAGGCTCTGAGTTGTTGATAAGATGACCAGGAAGACCTGGGTTCAAGCCCCAGCAACACCAAGGAAGACACGTGTTTAGACCATACCACTCGCAACACCCTTAACCCTTTCTGCTCCAGGGCCGCTGTACAATAGCTGACACTGCACTCTGACTTCAACTTTCCAAGGTGTGATATGAGATGGGAAACTTCCTGATCTATGTTGTACAGTGTAGAATAATGCATGTGACAAATAAAATTAGAATTTATTTACCTCCTGATGAGATCAGACCTCAATTTGAGATCTTTTTGGGAGGGCATTGACACCTGCGCTCTTTAAGATGAAAAAAATGCACCGGGTGTAAACAGACGCTTTGATTATTCTTTTATCTAAGTTTTATTCTGTGCCACATTTTTCTGAGCCACACCCAAAACAAACAAAGTGATGCATCGAACAAGGACAATCAATGTCAGCAGAATATTGTTAGCACTTAGCAGTCACACATTTTTTTCTTTAGCACCCAGCAGAAAGTGATAAACAATATGCCAGCATGCAGATGGTTGGCATGCCTGGACTTATTCAAGTAAATGATCAAACCTGCAATGCTAGAGTCATTAGAATGCAATTGCTGATCAAAAACTGTTAAAAAGAACGGATAGAATAGACTTAGGGGTAATAAGTAATATTATTATAATATGCATGCAGTGTAAGTTATAATTAACCAATTACAATGATTTCAAGGGCTTAAAAAAGCACAAATATTACAGCATGTATAAACTTTAACAGGACCCCAACCCTTCTTAGACTCCTGAGGGTTACAACAGTAAAATCTGGGTCATGTCTGCTCAAATCTGTAACTGACATATGGTGCAATTGGGGGGAGGTGATTAAATAATTGGAAGATCCTGACTTAAATTCCCAGGACTACCAAGCTGGCACTGCTGAGCCCTTAAGAAAAGCCCTTAACTGCTCATTTGCATAAAAAATATAAGATAAATGTAGGTCCCCTGAATACGGGTTTCCCAAATGGCAAAAATATAAATGTAAATCTAATTCATGACATTTAATTATCTGACGTTTCACTCTAAGTTTGCTAGTTTAGCAATGTAGGTGGGTAGTTTTATTCTGAAATCTAAAAAAGGGCCTTTCTATTTGCCTTGTTAAAGTTTATTGTGTCTTTTGACTGACAACAGCGACTTAGTCTTTAATGATATCCTAAGACTGAGATGAGACTCAATAAAAACTACAAACGTTGTTGAAAAACACGCAATCACATCTGCGAAAACACAACTGCACATACGATTCACCAACCCCCTCCTTTCTACTTCTACATTTACTCAGACATCCGCAAGACACTTACATATCCATTTCACACACTGGCAGGGACCCATATGCATGATTCTACATCCACTTCACCCACCCTTATACTCCTCACACATACAGCTGCAATAACTCACATGCATTCTACTACATCCACGCTACACACCACTATACCTCCTCACAAACATCTGCAATAACTTACAATCATGCTTCTAACCACTCCACACATCCCTATACCACCCCCTAACACACACACACACACATCTGCAATTGCCTACATGCATGCTTCTAAATACAAAGGCTACCATTGTAGACTTAACGCAGGGGTCACCAAATTCGGTCCTGGTACAACCCTTATTTAACACACCGTAACTAGGTAATCATGGTATACTTGCAAGTATACTTGCAATTGTAGGTTTGACGATTGTAGGTTTGATTTCCAAGTTATCACTGCTGGGCCCAAGAGCAAGGCACTTATATCCCAATTGCACATTTGCATAAACTTACATAAATACAAAGCACATTTGCATAAACTTACACTTAATAAAAGCGCCCACAAAATGAGGTAATCTTAGTAATCTGATTCCTTCCTGCTCTGATTCATGACTCTTTTTTATAAAAAGAGGAGGCAGGTAGAGAAAGAAAGATGTCTGTCACGTCTCTACTCTCCGCTGACCTGTTGCTACCCATTGGCGAGTCTAGCGTCTGCTCCTCATCCTGCTGTAACAAGTCTGGATTTATAACGAGCTCAATCATGGTTATTTATCACTAAGTGTAGAGTGAGTACAGAGTACAGCTTTTTAAACATGCTAGTGTGCTTAAAACCTGCACAAATTGAATGGCCCATTTTCAGGCTTCACGCTGACATTTTATTGTTTAAAGCCAATGGAATAGGTGTAGTTTAGTAATTGCAAAAGAAAATCAGATGGTGTTTGTGTCTGTGCATATGTTTAAATCTATGTGCACTCACATTTAGATTCCTTTATGTTTTAATGTGCTAGCCTGATATGAGGATGCCTTTACTCTCACAGCTTTCAGCAATGAAAAGTGCCAAATGTGTTTAAACCACTGGCTCACTGCATTTAGTGTTACTTTAGTCTGTCTGTCTGTCTATCTAAAATTTATTATGGAATGTTGTGTCAAGGTTGCTGTCTGTATTGGACTACTAATCAGAAGCTTAGCTTTTGGTTCTTAGCACCACCAAGCACCTATCAAGTTTACACCAAGTTGTATAAATAAGATCAATGTAAGTCTTGTTGATTTAATGCTGTAA
This sequence comes from Sisor rabdophorus, assembly GCA_026260075.1. Classification (NCBI taxonomy): domain Eukaryota; kingdom Metazoa; phylum Chordata; class Actinopteri; order Siluriformes; family Sisoridae; genus Sisor; species Sisor rabdophorus. Next base: position 11,741,644 of record JAOTQW010000029.1, on the reverse strand, counting down.
ATGTAAATGTATTTGGAAGCATCACAGAATAAATAAGTGATGGAAAACGGCAAATTGTAAAAAAAATGAAGTTTTACCACTTGCTTAAGGTGATTTTTGTCCTATGTGAAAAAGAGTTAATGCATATAAAGGTAGATGAAAATAAAGAAACATTGGCAGACTAAATACTGTTGGAGCGAGTATTAAACTTCAATGACTAAATTTGCATTTCTGTTGATGGTGTCTGCTAGGACATTTATTACTAGCCCAATAGTTTCTAATTTATGTCCTGGCTCCATTTTGCTTTCTTTGCTGGTTAATAATACATTCCCACATAGCAAACCTTAAACGTATGTGACTAATTGGCTGTTAATCCCCTATTTAGCTTGCTATGTTTTATGCCAACCGCTGTCAGCCACTTTATGCAACTGCACCTAATTCTTTTTTTTCCCCCAACTAATATTAAAAGATTCCCTTCAGGTTAAATGGAAGCCCAGGCTATTTTGTGGCTGAATCAGCAAATCCTCCCAGCCATGCGCCACAATCGATTGGAAAGCTTTTCCAAGACTGTGGATGTTGTTATAGTCGGATTGAGGATAAATCTGGAATAGGATGTTGGGAAAACACAAACGGATGTAATAGTCGGGTGTCAAAAATAATGCAATATTTGTGCATAGAAAACATAGATCAAAAAGTTATTAGTAAATAGTTATTATGTGTTGTAAGTTATCTTAGAATTGCTTTCTCACCTGTTGAGCCAGTGGCCCAGATCAGGCAGGTGTGCCCACTGTACCCCAGTCTGATTTAGTGACCTGAGCATCCGACAGCATGCCAGTGTGAGAAGCGGTGTAGCCAATGCTAACCACTTCTCTGATTCCACACTAACCCCCAGCTCAGCCACTGGAGAAAAAGAGGCTGCTTTTTCCTCTATAGTAGACGTTAGTGGAAGACTTTCCCGCTCTTCTTCACCTGGGCATCTTTTTTCTCTAAAATACTTTCTGCAGACATCCTGGAAGACGGCCAGGCAGAGTGTGTTGAGCAGGAAGTACCATGTCTGGTGCTCCTCTTCTACAAAGCTACTGGAGGTCAAACTAAGAGTGTGACCGAGTGTCCCGACTAGAAGCAGGACGTCCAGTTCAGACAGAGTCCAGGAAGAGGTCTGAAAGTAAGAGAGATAGAAAGGAAGAGAGAGAGACAGAGATGTAAAAAAGTATTGCTTATTACATGCACCCTCACACCCACTGACTGTGTGCCAAAGATAGCTCCTCTCACACTCGAGCTCTCAGCCGTGATAGGACGTGCTGAGAACTAATTAAAGGACTTTAAATTAAATCATATAAATAAAAGTGTTAAGAGCCTGAAATGCAGGCATGTGTAAAATGTATTTTGTGCCAAATGGGCGACACTGAAATTCCTGCTGCGAAGGATGCTGTGGAGAAAGGAGAAGGCTTAACCAAATGCACGTTACGTTCAACTGAACAAAAACATGTACTTGTCTCGTTGCAGCCAACAACAAGACACACAATTGTGTTTATAAGAAAGTTCCTTATACAATAAGAGCGAATGGGATAACTACACTGAAAAATACATTTACATTGCAAACACTGTTATTCAAATTGACTTAATCTTATTAATGCAACTAAGCAGTTAAATGTTAAGGGTCTTGCTTAAGGGCCCAACAGTAGAGGCTGGCTGTTTCTGTGATTGATACTTTTAAGGATATTCTGATGCTCCAAAATCATTTAAAAAGCATTTTTTTAAGTGTGAGGGTTATTCTAAAATATAAAACATACACATATAGATGTTCCAATAATTATCTTCATATAGTTTATACACACAACTCGAGATAGACCTATACCAACTTGTTTATGGAACAATAATCGATCTTTTGAGCTAACATTTATTCATAGTCTACTTCTAAAATTTAATCAATACCTCTGTTAACAGAAGTAAACAGCAATTTTTTCGTAACACTCTTAACATTGTACATTTTAATCCCTTACAACAACAATATAAATAACAGGGTCAGAATAAAAATCTACAGTGGCTTAGTGGATAGAACTGTTGCCTCACTGCAAGAGGGCTCTAGGTTAGATTCTCCTTGCTCTCCCTGTGCTAGTATAGGTTTACTACAGTTTTCTCCCACAGTCCAAAAACAAATATATTAGCTTAATTAGCAATGAAAAATTAAGAGCAGGAGTGTGTGTATTGTCATATAATGGACTGGCGACCAGTCACTGGTGGACAGTACTCCGGTTTCCTTCCACAGTCCAAAAACATAGATTGGTTTGATTCAATGCTTTAAGCTACGAGCAAAAATGTAGTTATCAGACACCATTAGTTGGTGTAGCGAATGCAGTAACATCGGTTTAGCATCCCGTGTCTTACTTGATAGCTAGTAAGGCATTAGAAAGTGTGTTAATAAGTTGAGTTGCCTAAACTTCAAGGTAAATGCGTACATTATACTTGAGTTTCAAGCTTAGCTACGGAGGTAAACAGAATTAAACTCGTAAGGCACCACTGTAAATCTTCTTCTTCTCCTTTCGGCTGCTCCCATTTAGGGGTCGCCACAGCGAAT
>JAOTQW010000029.1:11722875-11738987 GCA_026260075.1 Sisor rabdophorus | reverse complement strand
GACCTTCTTGTTGTGAGGCGACGGTGCTAACCACTGCGCCACCGCGCCGCCTAGAGTGATTATATCCAACTCAAATCATTATTATTTCCTACATTATTATTTTTACTACATTATATGATTTGATATTAATGTTGACTTACTAATACTGATATTGGTATTGATGTTATACTTAAATTCTCAGTAGTTATTCCTGTTACTGTATTTATTTTAGAAACCTTAAGTGCATTATTATATATAAAATGGTTATTCTTTGATTACTCTAACCCCTAATCAGAGTAATGCAGTGGTCAATAATATATCCACCTGCAATAAAACTAACAAAAGGAGAGGGATTGGGCCTAAATTAGAAAAGACAAAAAACACAAACATATTAGGTCTGCACAAGATATTGAAATAATTGAATAAAATTATGCATATTGTGCCATGAATATTGCAATAGTTTTCAAGAAATTAGTGATTTAACGAGCTTAATAATAATGTATGGTTAAAGTTTTAGGTCAATGCAGACAGTAAAATGTCTGGCATGCCGATGTTAATTTTGGATTTCTCAGTGCATACTTTGGCACAAGACAATCTGCAAGCCGTGAAGCTTTCATAGCAAGCTAATCCTGCAGCTGCTGATGACAAAAACAGTATTTGGGTTTTAAAAAAGACGATCGAATACAGACTAAAGTGCTATGAAGACCATGTAAAGGTGCCACGTAAACTTCTAGAATCTATACAGTCTATACTGTCACTTTGAAACCAAACAGCAGAAATATATTTAAACACGGGGGAATGGATTTGAAAAAATTGTTTATATTCATTCATTCATCTTCTATTTCCGCTTATTCCTGAACCCGGGGTCATGGGGGTCTGCCTATTCCAGCGCACATAGGGCGAGAGGCAGGTACACCCTGGACAGGTCGCCAATCCATTTTTAATTAAATAACTTTAACTTCCCGATTGAATTTAGCTCTCTAATCACAGCTATTTAGTAAGGGAAAAAAACTTTTTTGTAGTTCTTCAAATGTGCACTAAATGAATGAGCTAATAAAATTTGTGCAACAAGGCAATCCTTGTAAACTTCCAACAGCAACATGAGGTGTTACACGGTACAAACTTTTACTCAATAAGTTTGTGGTCAAAGAGTGTCATGTTATCTGCGCAATAACACACTGATTACCGTACCCTTCATAGAATCAGTGTGTTGTGTAGAAAGTACCAGTTTCCAGTTCCTTCAGACCAGACCTCAAGCTTTGTGGATCTTAGTAAAGGTCAGCAGAGAGAGAGGAGGTAGCACAATGGTTAGGATGTTGGACTGCTAACTGGAAGATTAGGTTTAGAATCCCAGCACCACCTATATAGCTCCTCTGGGCCCCTGAGCAAGCCCCCCAAGACCCCAATTGCTTAGTTGCATTACATGCCACATAAAGAAGACAAAATCATTAAATACATGAACACACACAGCTCTCAGGTTTTCAGTTCCTCTAAACCAGACCCCAAGCCTGGTGGAATTACATGCAGATCAGCAGAGAGTAGTGGTAGCACAATAGTTAAGATGTTGGACTGCTAATTAGGAAGATCAGGTTTAGATTCCCAGCACAACCTATTTAGCACTTCTGGGCCCCTACGCAGGGCCCTTAAGACCCTAATTACTTAGTTTTATTACAGAGATAAATGTAAGTCGCTCTGGATAAGAACGTCTGCCAAATGCTGTAATAAATAAAATGATAACATAGGTAAGCATTTATGCTCTCTAGTTTTTAAGGTATATTATAAGGTTTTGTTCCTGATAACTGGTAAGACTTTTATATTGTAAAAAAAACTGTAGAGACATAACCCATGACTTAAGACTGGCCTGATTAATTTTCATATTAGTAGAAAGGTCAGTTTATTTTGCACAGCACTACTTAGCATAGAACTGGTGATGTACATCATAATAACTAAGGCGCATAATGCAAACAATCACAGCCCAAACAAATGAGATTTTGTTATCTGTAAAGGTTGAAGCTCAGTAAAAAACTGTTTGAGAAACCAATCAGCATTGCCTTGCAAAGTTCAAACAGGATCATTTTAATTTTTAGACTCCGTATATAATTTCTTGTAAACTTTCTATGGAATAATAGATAATAGTAAGAGCAGAATTTCAATGAAATTTTCTATACAATATATATTACCTGTATACAATATATATTACCTCTTCTCCAAACTGTTGCTACAAATATGAAGGCACTTAGTTGTCTAGAATGTTTTTTGTTTGTTGTAGCAGTACATTATTCCTTCCCTGGAACTAAGAGACTCCATGTTTCAGCATGTCAATGACCCTAAGAATAAAAGCCCCTGAGCTCCACTACCACATGCGTTACCACCTGTGTTATTATTAGAGTGGGGGCAAAAACCCACAAATCCTAATCTCAACACCACTGAACATCTTTGGAATCTCCTTACCGGACTTGAGTGTTTGATCTCACTATTACTATTTTGGCTGAATAAGAGATATCTCCCAGAAGTCATGAGAAGAGTGGAGCTTCATCAAATAGCCAAATGGAAAAAAATAAATAAGATGTTTGAAATTGCATGTGTTTTTGATTATATGTGCTTAGGTGACCACAAACTTTTAGCGATATAGTGCAGCACTTTAATTGGACTGGACTGCATACAACATCTTTACTGTTGACTGTTTACATGTTATAGACAATCAGTGTGTTGTGTAGAAAGTACCAAATTCAATTTTCGAAGCAAATTGAAAAAGTCTACAGAAATTCCAGTTTCCAGTTGCTTCTAGACCAGACCTCAAGCTTTGTGGCTCTACCTGAAGGTCAGCAAAGAGAAGAGGCAGCGCAATGGTTAAGGTGTTGGATTGATAATTGGAAGACCAGGTTTTGATTCCCAGCACCACCTATTTAGCACCTCTACACCTGAACAAGGTCCTTAAGACCCTAACTGCTTAGTTGTATTACAGAGATAAATTTAAGCAACAAAGAGTGTCATGGGGAGAGTGTCATGGTGGTTAAGACGTTGGACTAATACTAGAAAGAGCGAAGTTCGATTCCCAGCATCACCAAGCCACCAATGTGGGCTCTTACCCTTAACCCCTAACTGCTCAGTTGTGGGTCGCTCTGGATAAGGGTGTCTGCCAAATGCTGTAAATGTGTAAACTGATTACCATCCCCTTCCTCGAATCAGTGTGTTGTGCAGAAAGTACCAAAATTCAAGCAATTTAGAAAAGCCTACAGAAATGTAAGGGAATTTGCATGTTCTCCCTTTGGTTGTGTTGGCTTACTTCGGGTATTCTAATATTCACCAACAGTCCAAAATATGTACATTAATTGGTTAATTGCCCATAGGAATGATTGAGAGTGTGTGTGGCCCTGTGGAGGACTGGCAACCTGCCCAGGATGTACCCCTCCTGCTTTTCGCCCTTCAGAGAGCTGGGATTGGCTCCAACAGATCTCTATAGCCCTGAATTAGGGAATATGTTGGAAGTAAAGATAAATGAATGAATGAAATATTAATTATAAAATCTGATAAATAGTTTCCATAAGTAGTTCCTATGAAAAGTTTTTGTAAATTTACCTGCAAATTTCTGCCTCTTTTCTATCCCTTTAACATTTGAATAAAGTTATAACTTTTGGCATGTCACAACTTTACATCATCACTCGACATGCCCATATCTACCCCAAATTAGTACTTAGTACTTAGCCCAGCTTTATTTTCTCGATTAAAACACGTAACGTTACCTACAAAAACGCCTCAGTAAATTCTCTTTACACTTCAGCTGTTCTGTTTAGTCTTTTTTGCTCGTTCAGAGGTCATCAGGAAAGAGCTGCTGCCTAATGAAGCATGTAATAACTTGGCTGTGGGCTTGAATAAAGCAAAACGAGATCTACAGGCCAAGAACAAACTAATATGTTTCTCTGTGTTACACCTTTCATCAATTAAATAAAAAAAAGGCTAAAATCTAAAAAAATTGTACTTATATAGAATGTTCCATATCTTGTATGCAACGCATTTTTATTTGCATGTGTAAGATCTATTAGACATTATAGAGTATACTAGTTAATCAATAGTATTGGAATAGTATACTAGTTAATCAATAGTATTGGAACACCTGATACATGCGTATTTTAGAGTAATTATTTAGGTCAGGAGTCAACTTTGTCTTGGTGGGTCAGAGATCAGCTCCAACCCTAATCAAACAGACATAAACTAGCTAATCAAGCTCTTGCTAGGTATACTTAAACCTACAGGAAGGTGTGTTACAGATAGTTTGGACTAGAGTACGCATGACACCAGCTTTTCTAGACACTCCTAGTTTAGGGCTGTTCCGATTCAGCACTTTCATTAATTCGTTCATCTATACACACTTATTTCCTAGCTCTAGGTCACCGGGGTTCTACTGGAGCCTTCAGAGATCTTTTGCTATTGGGGCATGGTCATGCTAAGGTACAAACTATAATAAACTTTGGGACAAATATGACAAATATAGACAAAGAAATATGCCACAATTTCTGGCAAAGGTTTATGTGTGTGCTTTTGAAATGTCTACAAACATTTCTATAGAAAAAAAAAATGATTCCGTGTATTGATATTATTATTACCTGCAGAATGAGACTTATTCCCACCATCATGGAGTACATGTCATATTTTCCCAGCTGCCTACTCAGGGCCGCGCTCATGGCTTGCAGAGCCTCAAGGTACAGCTTCAACAGTTTCTTTGCCATGTTGCTAAGTACCTCAGATGAATTTTTATTAAGATATAGCTTCAGCCAGTTCCCATGGGATTTCTCTGCCATCTGAAACTTATTGTATCCTTCCTCTGTGGAAAACAGGGAAAGAATTGAACAGTTAGACACTATTTGGCAACAAACTTCAACCAAAATTGTAATACATCCACTTAGTAATAACAACAGTAGTATTAAGAACAAAAAGCATTTATGTGTTTGAGAGCAGAGTGGGGAGCCCAAGGCGATCTCAGCAGGCAAATCACTGAATGTTAACAGGCATTTCAGAGCACACTACAGAGCCTGTTCTCTCTAAAGTACTTTATTAAACTACACATAGAGTACTAAATCCTTTGGGACTGGAAATTCATAACCGTTAATTTTTTACATTAGCCACATGACCAAGTTTAAAACGGTTAAAAGATCACTAGTAGAAGTAAATGATAATCCAGGGTGTGACTAGAGACACTGCTCATTGCTAATTTATTCACATACAAGCAAATTCACACTTGGTGAAACTGATTTGGAAGATTTTACTAGGGAAGTTATGAATATATCAGTGCAAAAACAAATACAGTAAAATCAATACCGCTGTTGTTCTCCTATATTAAATTGTAATATTGTTTCTGTGTAACTGCAGTAAAAAATGTTTATTTAAAGCTCAATCAGACAAATTATATAAAAAAAGGTGTAACATAGTACCAGAGATTTAAAGAGGAACAAAATGGGTTGGGTATCTGGATTTGTGTAAATCTAAATTGAGAGTCCTCACCAGGACCATTCAAAAATGTTATATTATTATATATTAAAATATTATTTTTTATAGCATACCTGAAGGTTCTGTACTAGGCCCATTTTCTTTTTTTCATTTGTTTAGTATTTGTGACATTTTGACAACAGTAAATCAATAAATCATCAGAGTGCAAACTATGCATTTTGGTACTTGTCAAAAATCTAATCTTTTTCCACCAACACCAAAAAAAATGTCACTAATGTTGTTGCAAATTAAAACTAGATAGTGGTTAGATGTTTGTTTTTAATGCAACTTTACTACAGTTAACAGTTTCAGCAGAGAAAAAGATCAGACCCTATATTTGGGTATAGCAGGAAAAAAATCCATTCCATCTCCTCATTCTATCTGTCACTTACTCGCTCTGAAACTCTCTCATGCACACATTTCCGCTCTCTTATTCCTTCTTTAAATTTCATATTATTCTAGGTTCCTACCCAGCTCTCCTAATCTCCATCTCCTCAGTGTCTCGCCATGTTTGAATAATAAAGGCCCTATGGAGTGAAATAGTGGAACACATTATGCAGGCCAAAGCAGTGTAAGGAAGAGCAGATACAATAGCCTGTAGTCAGAAGCATGAATCACACAGAAGAAACAAGTACTGATCAGCCTGTACTTTCACCTGTAGAAGTTTTAAAGGAAGCAAACGCCTAATCTGTTATTATCATAGATTGTATAAACCAAACAAAACTTTTTTTTTTTTTTTTTGAAGGTTCACGGTGTTAAATTAAGAGCAGATGAACCAGTGCAAAATTATACATCTATGACACAGCACCGAATTCAAGTAATGGTTAAAAAGAGCTAAACACAAACAACCACACACTTAAACTCACTCCTACGGGCAATTTACAATCACCAATCAACCTAATGTACATTTTGGACTGTGGGAAATAACCGGAGAACCTAAAGCAAACCCATGAAAGGAGGGAGAACATGCAAACTCTGCACAAAAAGACCTCTTGCCTGGGAATCAATCCTGGGACCTTTTTCTGCTGTGATGAGACCGTGCTAACCACTGCGCCACCATGCTGCCCTCTATCAATGTTAAATTAATCAAATAATTAAAATACCTTAATGAATAGGGTATTTTTTTAAACATTTTTTAGCAATTACAGGTATAATAGAAGTAAAACATATATTCATGATTTTTACATTTTTAAAAATATGTTTCTGTGTTGGGGGCAGCCGGTGGCATAGCAGTAGTAGTAGTATTTGGCATGGTCACCTTAAGTTCCCAGGTTTAAAAAGCTGATTTAAGGAACGAACGAATGAATAAATGTCTTTGTGATATAAATACCACATCTGCTAGAGCTCATCTTAGGGGGACACATTCACCAGAATTATGATTCTAATGCAGAACTAATTGTCACAACCTGAATCTAATCTCACACCAGACTGAAATTAAAAAGTTTTATCCAATACATTAGGTGAAACTGTATGCAAGACCAGTTGTATATAGTATATATATAGTTATATAGTATATTGCATTTGCTGACCCCGCTCTCTCAGTTTACGTGGCCTGAGTTGCTGTTGTTCCCAAACACTTTTATGTTCTAATGTTATAACAGCTTAGAGTCGACTGGAATATTTAATATTAAGTGCACAGGTGGTATCCTATCACAGTTCCACTCTGAAATTTACTGAGCTTCTGAAAGCCACCCATTCCCAACAAATGTTGGTAAAACATTTTGCATATCTAGGGGCTTGATTTTACACACCTGAGGCCATTAAAGTGATTTAAAATCTGATTCCCATTATTTGGATGGGTGAGCAAATACTTTTGGCATATAGTGTATATCGTGTTAACAGGGTTGTAGTCAAGTCCACCTTTGTGGTCCAGTAAAGTCAAGTCCAAAGAGGTTTAAGACCAAGTCTAGTCTAAATCAGTCAAGCGTGAGGTAGGAAGAAAATTCTCCACAGAAGCATATTATTAAGGACATGTCTTAAATGTTATAAACCATATAGTGCAGCAGTCCCCAACCCCCTGGTACCGGTTTGTGGTCATTTGGAACCGAGCTGCACAGAAAAAATAAATAATTTAGATTTATGCTGAGTCTAAACAATGTTTTAATTGAAAAAATGACAAATTCTGTCTCCTACATCCGTCTGTGACTCAAAACGCTTGTTGCAGAAAAACAAGCTCAGGGCTCCCGCTGAGTCAGCGTTATAGCAAGTTGTATTTTTCATTCACTTTATATTTGTTTGTGTAGTTTATAATGCATGTTTAGACAATACCGTAGCAAATTAAGAGCGTTATGAGCAGAGAGAATGTTACGCATGTTGTGTTCTTGGTGTGATGTTATGAGAAGGCTGCTAATAAAGTTAAAAATTAGAAGACAATTGATTAATCTTTATTATTATATTTAGTAAATATAAGTGAAGTTAGTAAAGTTTTATGGCTGTGTTTTTTTTATTAGCTTTAATGATGGCATATACTGTATACAAACCCATATGATATATAAACACAGTCGGTTTCATTGGAGGTCATTTACTTAAATGTTATTGATGTTAGAACATGTAATTCAGTAATTACGTCTCGTAACTTTAGAGACGGTTCCTAAATTTTATAATATATAACATCATATAAGACAACTTAATGATATTTGATGAAGTGTGTTATGCTGCACCAAGAACTAACAATACTAATAAAATTAAAATCCACTTGAGTTGATTCAAAAAATCTGAAAAGGCACATGGGTCAAATATATACTTTCACTTTTGGGAAATTAAGCTGTCCACTTAGGAAGCAACAAAGATTGACAATCAATTTCATATACTGTTGTGCAAATAGAAAAGACAACAGGTAAAAAGTATAGGCAATGAGCAAGACAGCCTCAGACCATTTCCCATGCTTTCTGGCTGGGCTGAGGTTTTGGTCACATTTGAATGCTGGTGGTGCTTTCACTCTAATGGTAGCATGAGATGGAGTCTCCAACCAACACAAGCTGCTTAGGTAGTGCAGCTTATCCAGGATGGCACATCAATGGGAGCTGTGGCAAGAAGGTTTGCTGTGTCTGCCAGCGTAGTGTCCAGAGCATTGAGGCGCTACTAGGAGACAGGCCAGTACATCAGGAGACGTGGAGGAGCCCGTAGGAGGGCAACAAACCAGCAACAGGACCGCTACATTAACCTTTGTGCAAGAAGAAACAGAAGGAGCACTGCAAGAGCCCTGCAAAATGACCTCCAGCAGGCCACAAATGAGCATGTGTCTAATTAAGCGGTCAGTAACAGTCTTTTATAAAGCCCGACGTTCACCAAGACAATGGTAGACCTCATGTTGCTGGAGTGTGTTGACATTTGCTGCATTAAAGCTATGGGTCCCCAGACCTGAATCCAATTGAGCACACCTGGGACATTGTCTCGACAGTCCACCCGGCCACGTTGCACCACAGACTGTCTAGGACTTGGCAGATGCTTTAGTCCAAGTCTGTAAAGAGATCCCTCAGAAGACCATCTGCCACCTCATCAGGTGTATGCCCAGGCATTGTAGGAAGGTCATACAGGCACGTGAAGGCCACACACACTACTGAACCTCATTTTGACTTGTTTTAAGGACATTACATCAAAGTTGGATCAGCCTGTAGCATGTTTTTCAAAATCCAGTACTCCATGGGTTGATAAATTTGATTTTCATTGAAAATTTTTGTGTGATTTTAAGTGAGTTTGTTGATATAAAGAACAAAGTAATTTAAAAGAATATTTCATGGGGTTATTTTAGTGTTTTCTTTATTTTTACCACACAGTCACACTGACTCCTATGGGCAATTTAGAATCACCAATCAATCTAATGTACATGTTTTTGAACTGTGGAAGGAAACCGGAGAACCCGGAGAAAACATGGTTTTACTGTCCTTGCCAGACAGCATGCCTATGGCCAAAAAGAAAATAATTGATAAAAAAAATCTGAAAAGGCACATGGGTCAAAAATATACTGCTCAGAAAAATAAAGTTAATCTCACTTTTGTGAAATTAAACTGTCCACTTAGGAAGCAACAAAGATTGACAATCAATTTTATATACTGTTGTGCAATTTCATAACTGTTGTGTTTCTGTGTGTGCATCATATAACACAGGCGCAGCTCGGCATATATCAAGTGACCAATGTCAGTGTCTTTCGCCATTCTGATACTGACACATGGTGCTGTACTTATTTTCCTTCCTTTCTTTCCTCCTTCTTTCCTTATTTCTGTCCTGGTTTCCTTCCTTTTTTATGTATTTCCTTTCTTCTTTCTCTATTCTTTACCTTTCTTTCGTTTCCTATTTCATTTCATCCTTCCATTCCTCTTTATTACTTCTTTCTTTTCATATTTACAACCCTATTTCCTTTCCTCCCGCTGTATTTCTTTCTCTATTTCCTTACTTCCCTTATTTTTTTCTTCCTTCACTTCCCTCCCTTCCTTTTTCCTATCCTCCCACCTTCTGATTTTAGACACTTCTGACATGTTTGTCAAAAAGTTTTGTTTAGCCTAGCATAGTATTAGTGTTTGTGTGTATTTTCTTGTTTCTCATTCTGTCTACCAATGTTTGCCTGTTTATTCACCCTGCTTATTCATTTTGTTCTGTCTACCCCAGCCCTTTGTATAGCGGCAGACTGGTATGTTTTGGGATCTATTACAAGAGCAATGGTTCAGGCAGCTAGACTTCTTACCACAAATGTAGCGACCATATAAATAATGTTTTGTCTCCTTTTTACTCTATAAATCCCAGATAACTTGCTTAACTGTGGAATCTATTGAGCACTGATAATGAAAGTTTAATTTCACATATTGATTACAGGGCAGATTGTGAATAAATGGATAGTACAGGGTTTTTTTTAGCAGGAACTTAATAAGCCTATTACTGCCCACCACCCTGTTCTTTGCATTACTGCTAATTATTACTGCCCCTGAGAGAAGCCACTTTCCAATAAATATCTACTGCCTTTAATTTCCAATAAATATCTACAAGGCAGAGAAAGAAAGAAAGAAAGAAAAAGAAAGAAAGAAAGAAAGAAAGAAAGAAAGAAAGAAAGAGAAAAAGAAAAAGTGCATGATGAATGCTTGGAGGGGTGTAATTAAAAAGCATAATAATTTCTAAATAAATCCAACCTTTCTTTCTCTTCCTCACTCTCGGTCTCTCTTTCAATTACATACACATCTTATTTTACACGGCCCTGTGCTGAAGAGATGGATGACTCTTCTTTACTGCTGTACCTGTGAGAGGACCCCTAAGTTCAGCAAAAGTTCAAAAAACAAAGGATCTCTCACTAATAAAGTCATTCTCATTTTTGACAGTAATTAGGCTTCGATAAATGTAGTACTACCTAGACTTTAAAACATATGTAGTGAGAGTTTTTCAACAGAAAGTGTGTGAGAGCGAGAGAGAGAGGGTAAAAACAATTCCAACTTAAGACAATCTAGGGCTTTGATAAATTTTTTCATTTATGTCCTTAAATTTGCTGTTTCTTTCAATCCCTTACTCCTTACTGCCTACTTTTCTTTCCTTTTTTTCCTTCCTTTCTTATTTAATTAGTTATTTAAATTCCCTTGATTATCTTATCCCTCTTCAATTACATTTTTCTTATCCTACTTCCCTGCTTCCTTCATCCTGCTTCCTTTTATACTCCTGTCTTTATTTAATTTGTTTATTACTCGTTTCCTTTCTTCCTTCCTTGGTTATTTCCTATCTTAATTCCTTAGTTTCTTTACTCATTCGCTTGCTAATTTATTCCTCCTTCTTCTCTTCCTGCATTATTTAATTTCTTATTTCCTTTTACTTTTCCCGCATTATTTTCATTCTTCCTCATTCTCTTCCTCTGTTATTTAATTAATGCATTTCCTCCTTCTTTCGTTTCTCCCTGTGTTATTTCCTTCCTTCCTTATTCTCTTCATGCTTTATTTCCTACCTTCCTTAATTCCTTTTATTTACTTCCATCCTTCTTTCATTATCTTCTTCCGTCCTTATTTAAATAAAGTATATAAAATTTATATAAAAACTTATATAAAATTTTTCCTTCCTACCCTATTTCCTTCGCTACTACCTACCTTCCCGATTCCTTATTTTCTGTGTATATGGGTGGGTATGAATAATGTCACTGTCCTATACAAATGTCCTATAATAAAGACATAAGGGAGGATTTGGAATTGTGTGCTTCTTTCTTTAATAAGTAAATTTCTTTAAAACCACTAAGAAGCCATGAAGTTTATCTATACTTTAGGTTACTTGTCTTGTAGCAAAAATGAATGCTGCAGTCCATGTGTCATTATAGTATTGTTTATTAATAGCTAACAAGGGTGGTATGGTGACTTCTTGCTATGCATAGTCTACACTGCAAAAAGGTCAAAGGTTTGATTCCCTGGCGATGAGTCTTTCTGTATGGAGTTTGCATGTTCTCCCCACGCTTGACTGGGTTTACTCCAGGTACTCTGGTTTCCTCCAACAGTCCAAAAACATGTACATTAGGTTGATTGGTGGATCAACCCATAGGAGTGAGTGTAGGTGTGTGTTTGTCTATGATTAGCCCTGCACTGGGATAGCTCCAGCAGACCGCGTGCTCAGGGTCATTGTCATGCTGGAACAGTGTTGGAGTCTCTTAGTGTTGGAGTCTCTTCCAGTAAAGGAATAATGTCATGTTACAACATAAAAAACAATCTAGACAACTGTGTGCTTCAATATTTGTAGCAAAAGTTTGGAATAGAACTACAAATTGATCTAATGGTCAGGTGATTGCAAACTTTTGGCAATAGAGTGTACGTGTAAATTATAATCATGTGCTTACAATAAATTTAAAATTAGAATGTTATTTTGTCATAAATTTAAGAGCTGGAATGATTCAGAGACTTTGACACATGGATGATTCATTACACACAGCTGGTTTACTGAGAGTGCGCACACACACACAAGTTTTTGGTTTGAGAGGTAGAGAGGAGGACTGACGCACTGCAGCCTTCATAAGTTCAGCCCTGGAGAAACGCCCCTGTCATAAATCATGCAATGTCATAAAAATGGGAAATGATTAGCAGAGAGTGTGACGTGCAGCAGCTTATTGATCCGCAATGTCCTTTCTGGTGTCCATCACGTATGCACTTTATACCCTCTAGGACTGCAGAAGACGTACCTTGCATGCTTTCTGACTTTATGGAATTCCATTAACATGCAGAATGCACACTGTTACAATTCGTTTGGAACTGCAATACTAAATATTTACAACCAATCATTTTGAAAGGAAGTGTATTTCAGGTTTGCATGATGGTTACAAATGTACACAATTATTGTATGTTAGCCTAAGGAAACATATTTCCAGGTCAAAAGGAGTGAAAAATAACAAAATGGGGAATAATCTGCCTATTAATTATGGTAATTAATCCTCTCAGCTCTGGGGCAGTTTCTGTATAGTTACAACTCTAATCACAAACTCAATCCCAGCAGGCTGACCTGGATGAACAAAAAAGGAAGACACAGACGGCTTAATTTTTTAAATTACTTTTTCAGCATCTGGTGGGGCAGCCTAAACAATGCAAAAAGAGGAATGGATTGTCGCCCTCATATGTAGTGCACTTATTTCTAATCTTCAATGTTAAATTTCCTACTGGGATCAAATTAAAACAGTTTTCTTAGAATAATGAATCTAAAATAAAATTTTAGGTAATGGCTTTGTGGTAAGCATACTCCTCTCACTGCAAAAAGGTCCCGTGTTTGATTATCAGGCAAGGGTTCTTTTTGTGCAATGTTTGCATGTTTTTCCCACACTTGCTTGGGTTTACTCCAGGTACTCCAGTTTTGTTAATTGCAGAGTATTTTTGTTTAATTATTATTAGGGTTATACCGAAAGAAAGGTTTGCTGAGAAGCAGGCGGCATTGGTTCTAATTTCAACTGAATGGGACATACAAAGGTCTTTCCTTGTTGGGGACATTTGCTTTAGTTCGCACAACTTTTAAGGTAGGAGTCTGCTATTGTAACTATAAATGTGGTACTGTTTCCTAAAAATTTAAATTTGCATTTTTGCTTATCGCTTATTCCCAAACTCCCGGTTCCCCGGTTACGGTTATATATATATATATATATATATATATATATATAGTAAATAAATCTAAACCTTTTTTATTTAAATTCAGGTGTGAATTCTTTTTTATTTATACTGGAAACAGAAAATAAATTTCAAACCGAATACAAAAAATAACAAAGACACAACCTCGATGCATAAACTTCTTCAAACTATTTGAAATAAAGAGGAGATGCTACACCAGCTATTTTGTAAGATTATTTAGTTGATAAAAGTGTAAAATGTCAAAGTTTAAACATTTCTTATGTTATTTATGCTCTAAAACAAAATATTGGTCCATTGGCCATTTAAATTCCAAAATTTTGTAAAATTCATTTTGCAGAATTTCAAAATTGACATTTCACCTCTTGGCAATTAAATGCTATTTCATCACAAAATGTGACTACAATTTTGGAGGAAAGTGTTTTTTTTTTTAAAATTATTTACTAGGGCTGCATGATATCGAAGGAGCTAAATCATGTAATATGTTAAAAAAATAAATATAAAATAAATTTAAGTCATAAGTCAATAAATACAAATAAGTATAAGTCATGTCATAAGTCAATAAATACAAATAAGTATAAGTCATGTTTTTTCCAGACACTCTCTATGTGGAGAGAGAGGACAGAGGAAACTCATTTCAGCCGCCTACATCTAGGATCTCATTCTTTCGGTCACGACCCAAAGTTCATGGCCATAGGTGAGAGTAGGAACATAGATTGACTAGTAAATTGAGCTCCACTTCATCACGACTGACTGGTACATTGACTGCATTGCGGCAGAAGATACACCGCTCCGCCTGTCAATCTCCCGCTTCATTCTTCCCAAAGTACCTAACCTTTTTCACTTACGGCAAAATCACTTCACCAACCTAAATGGGACAAGTCCGACTGAGAACCATGCCCGACTGAGAACCATGCCCCAGTGCATGCTGAGGCTTGATAGAGCCAACAGGACAGCATCATCTGCAAAAAGCAGAGAAGAGATCCTGTGGTCTCCTAACCTAGCCTGTCCCCTAGGACCTGTTTGCCTTGGGAGACCCTACTGGGGGCATGTAGCCCCTCCTAATATAAAGTAGGAGAATTTAATAGAAAACTATTGAGTGGACCGACAGCAAGATTTAAGAGGAGCTTTTCCTAGACAAACATTAAACTCCTTTTATTCCTAAAATAAGGTAACACACAGTTATTCCCTCGCTTTTTCTCTTACATACACTGATATTCCATGGGAACCGGTGGGTTGTTTTGACACACTTAGAGTTTGAATTAGCTGCTTTGATCATGTTTCCTTAGGGCTCTGAATTTTTCTGAGAGTAGATGACGCTACACACACACAGACACACACAGGATTGGGAAAAGTGCATTAACAGTTCAGTGCATAATCTGTCAGCATAAGCCATTAACGTAAGATCATTTACAATTTGGCAGACGGTGACTTATGTTTATTTTATCAATTCAGTAGAGTGATTGGGGGTTAGGGCCTTCCTCAGGGGCCCAGTCAAAGCAAAGTGGTGTTGCTGGAAGTAGAACCCTGATACTCCAATTATCCGCCCAACACCTTATTACCGCGCTACCACTTGCACTGATCTTGTGCAAGATCAATGGTGTCTTAAATAATTATGTCTCTGATGTAAAGACCAGGAAAACTTGGGTTCAATCCCCACCACTGCCAGCCTGAGTTGCTGATCTGAAGACCAGGGTGACCTGGGTTCAAGCCTTACTACCAACCCTAGTCAATGTGGATTCTTAAACAAGACCTGTAACCCTTCCTACCCCAGGGGTGCTGAATCATAGCTGACCCTGCGCTCTGACTCCAACTTACCAAGATAGGATAGGCAAAAATTCTTTTTACTGTGCTGTAAAAAGTTCATGTAACAAAAAAATGGCATTTACATCAGAATTCTTAGTAGCAAGAAGTTATATGGTCTGTGCTTATTTGCAGAAAAAGGTCAAAATTTCAAGCCATGCTAGCTGATATTGTGGTCTTCCAGTTAAGTCAAAATATTTAGCATGCCAAGTATTTCGCCAAGTATATTGTGATGAGACATTGGCAATTTTTGAGATCATATTTCTGATCATTTACACTTCGTAGTTGTCACTTGTGTAAAAGAGCAATGATCCGCCTCTGATTTCATTTGTCTGTGAGTGAAAACCTGAGTGAAAACCGGGGCTAATATCATACGGTATAAACTTGGTATTAAACAATAATGTGGTGACAGTAAATTAACGATATTTCAGGAAAAGGTCTTTACAGATAATTTTTAATTATAGACACCACCTTGGTTGTTTTTAGAGAATTAGTAACATTTGTTGACATCAACTTTTCTTAAAGTGGGTCAAAAAATGACAGTATTATAGATTTATCTATGTCCCCTAAAGCCTAACTAACACTGTACATAACCTGCAGCAATCTATCAAAAATTCTGGCATCAATGGGATTCTCATTTAATTATTTAAGCAACAGCATTCATCTACCCGAAAGCAACCAGTATTTAAGAGTGAAGGCACTTAGCTTTGGGACAGTTCTTAACAGAGGTTCTGGTTCTGGGGCCACAGTTGGCCAGAGACAATTTTCCCAAGCACACGTTAACCATAG
>JAOTQW010000029.1:11705733-11719241 GCA_026260075.1 Sisor rabdophorus | reverse complement strand
GGCAGATGGAGCAGGACAAGGAGCAGCTCCACAAGCAGATGGAGCAGCTCCAACATGAAAGGGAGCAGCTCCACAAGCGGATGGACCTGGAGAAGGAACAGCTCCACCAAGAAAAGAAGCAGCTACACAAGTGGATGGACCAGGAGAAGGAACAGCTCCACCAGGAAAAAAAGCAATTACACAAGTGGGTGGACCAGGAGAAGGAACAGCTCCACCAGGAAAAGAACCAACTACACAAGCGGATGAAGCAGGAGAAAGAGCAGCTCCACCTGCAGATGGAGCAGAAAAAGGAGCAACTCTACCAGCAGATGGCACTGGAGCAACATGAATTACAGAAACGGCTTGTAGAAGAGGCACAATCAAGGTAGAGCAGTAACAAACAGTATTACTAATACTCTTAGAAAATAGCTTTTTAAATATTATTAAACACCAAGTTAATGTTGGTAATAAAAGGCTTGATTAAACTGGGTGGGGTGGGGTTTTTTTTTTTCTTTTTAAAGTAAAACTAACTTGTATCAACCTTGTATGTGGTGTGTGTAGTGTTCTGTTTGTTGTTTTTCTATCACATTTATATATTCATCTATTTGATGTTTATCAGCACATCAGACAATGAGACTGAGCACTGGAGAAATTTGTATGAACAGCTCTACTCTAAAGTTAAGCCCTTCCAGGTAAGCCTGCGCTATGGAAATAACTCATCCTACTAAAAAGGTTGAGTGTAATGCTAATTCTCTCTGCTGCTTTTTATCAAGTCTCATGTTTATTTCCGTCCTCCTTTTATTTGACCTCAGGAGCAGCTGGACGGCTTTGCGGCTGAAAGGGATGCTTTGCTCTCTGAAAAAGGGGCCACTCAGGCAGAGCTAAGCAAGCTGGCGGGCGCTTACGCAAACCTGCTGGGCCATCAGAACCAGCGACAGAAAATCAAGCACATGGTCAAGCTTAAGGAGGAGAACTTGGAGCTCAAGCAGGTCAGGATTGCTTTATTTGTGTACCACAGTCCTACTGAGTACTTCATATGTGGGCGAGTGTGAGTGTTTCCTGTTTGGTTCTGTTACAGGAAGTGACTAAGCTAAGAGCACAGGTGGGAAAGCACAAAAGGGAACTGGACCATCTGAAGTCCAGTCAGGCGGAGCGTCGATTCGACCCCAGCAAAGCCTTCAAACATGAACATAAAGAGAACCAGCAGCCTGTGGTGCCTCTGAGGTAGATGTGAAAGGCAGGATGTGAAAATTGTTAAGAATATAGAATATAATGTTTCACTGTAGTTTTAACACAGCTTGAGTTATGTTAAAAGAATTCAGTGATCTAGATTGTCTTGGAAAAATCTGTCAAGATAAAGGAATAATAAAGGTAAATTTCTTGGTAAATATAACTTGCTAACTATTTAGGGAATTCCTTCTACATCTAGGTGTTGCTGTTCTTCCTGGTATCCGGACACTAAGTGAGTGGTGTTTTTTTTTTTTTTTTTGAAGGTTCATGATTTTGGGTCACGTACACAGGATGTGTGTTTGTTTATATATTTATGCAACTGTCCTTTCTGGATTCCTAAACTAGTAAATATGTTAAAATGTGTTTTTTTGTGATTGTGTGCGTGTGTCCATTCACTTCACTAAAGTTCTGATTCATGTTGTAACCTCTGAACTTGTTTTAATCTCTTATAGTCTTGATAATCCAATTTATATTTTCAATCCAATTACTCAACCCAGTGTAGATGCAGATTTTGTCCTGTAATTTGATGGCTTTTTTCTTTGTTCTTCTGAAAACATTTTCCTACATGATTTTTAAAAGAGAATTGTTTTTCTATGTAATTATTAAAAAAAATGAAAACTGACAAGTGTCATGTTATTTCTAATTCTTATTACTATTCTATTAGTTTTGGGGTTTTTTGGATAATGTGTGCATCAAATAAAAGGAAAAACCATCATTTCTTTATTTATGACCGCATTAAGTACTAAGGACTGTTAAACTGCTTGCTTTGAAGGGTTTAATAAATCTTGTGTAGATATCAAACCTGAATTATAAGCCTGGAGCTTGTGCTGTTTTCCTGCAGAGGGTGCTGAAGTTATTCGTAATAACTTGGAATATGCAGCACAGTAAAGCATTTTATACCTTCATGTCCATGATTTAGCTTATCAGCTTCATCTGGTGTGTTCTGAAGGTAAAGACCATTAAACAAGTGCTAAATTCCTATTTGTGTAGAGTTGTGGAGTTTTTAAACAGGACAAGCAGTCCAATTTGTTGTAATGTGCGGCATATAGTCTGAGCAGACAGACTGATCCCACCACCTCTTTATCCAACAAGAAGGTTCTGGGTTCGAATCCCGGGCTTGGGCTCTTTCTGTGCAGAGTTTGCAGGTTCTTCCCATGCTTGTGTGGGTTTTCTCCAGGTACTCTGGTTTTCTCCCACAGTCCAAAAACATGTGCATTAGTGTAATTGTTGACTCTGGTTTGCTCATAGGAGTGAATGTATGCGTGTGTGGTTGTTTGTCTGTGGCCATGCGGTGTATTGGCGACCTGGCCAGGGTGTACCTAATCCCTATGTGCTCTGGGATAGGCTCCAGCAGACCCTTGTGACCCTGGATTCGGGAATAAGGGGGTAAAGATGAATTAATAAAATGAATTTCTGGCTATGATTCTAAGCGCGTGCACTAAACTACTTTGGTCAACCATGGCGAGGCCTGTCCCAATTTGGACATTTCCTCTTAGAGGTCCACTTACTTTTTTTGCGAGGGATTGTGTTGTTTTTTTGACAGGACAGCATTTTTACACTGTTACACAAGCTGTGCATTCACTGCTTTACATTGTAGCAGAGTTAATTTATTAGTCTCTTTCTCATATTTTTTTTTTCTAGCTGCTTTTACTAAAATTTATAATGTAATTGTTTTTTTACCCAGTACCATGTCCATATTGAGGTTATGTACGTTGGTATGTTGTGCCTTTATCATGACTGGTTTATATCCATGTCCATCTTTTTTAACTTAGCAAAGTGTTATGTTTTTGCTCAGAAGCCCAGCAGTGCCAGCTTGGTGGTTCTGCGAACTGAGCCAACAATCTTCTGAAGTTTTTGATTGTGTGGTTGTTCCTCACTAGTACGTTATATACAGTATGTTTAACAATATTTACACAGGATACTTAAATCTCACAGGCATTGGTGGCTTAAATTGTTAAGGCACCAGGTTGTTGATTGCGTATACATAGGTTAGAGCCCCACCAGCACCAGTCAGCCACTGTTGGGTCCTTGAGCGAGACCATTAACCCTTTCGCTTGTTATAGCTGATCTCGTGAACAGTTGAAATGTGTGCTGATGAAATTGAAATTATCTACAGGAGTTTGACCGAGCTGGCTGGCTGTTTTTGATGAATAAAAGCAATTTCCACCAATATGTATGTGTTTACCCCACCATCACATTTGTTTTTCTTCACCAAACTGTTGCCACAACAGTGAAAGCACACAATTATGAATAATGTATGATGTGTTATTTCCCTTCACCGAAAAAGAAATTCTATTCCAGCTTTCTAACTACTTTCTAAAATATTCATGCAATGCTTATAGATTTCTTAGGAAGGTCTTTATACAGTGTGTGCTATGGGGAAACTATTACAAGCACTGCTAATACCATAGTATAATTTGGCTTCAGAGACATTTTTTAGATTTTGAACACCTTATAGGCTTATAGTCTGTACTTCATCTTAATTTTCTAAACCCCCAGGGTAATATAATGCGTTCTGCAATCTTGGCTCAAGAAA
This sequence comes from Sisor rabdophorus, assembly GCA_026260075.1. Lineage (NCBI taxonomy): Eukaryota > Metazoa > Chordata > Actinopteri > Siluriformes > Sisoridae > Sisor > Sisor rabdophorus. The sequence continues at coordinate 11,715,496 of JAOTQW010000029.1, read as the reverse complement.
GCATAAGCATCTTTCCAAAAGTCAAGGTTGCACATTTAACATTGTTATTCCACCCCCTTTTTTCCTTCTTTAAGGCCTTTCTTACTTGTCACTTCTGTCTCTGACTCTAGGATGACCTTGACTTGACAGAAAATTGGAAAATCTTGCTTAAGGTAAATTATTTCACTGAAATGTTTTCTGGGACAGGTGCCCTGGAATGTAACATTCCTGTCTTACCGCGTCTGCCATGCTGTGTGGGACGGTAAGCCTCTGGCCCCCTGACAGGGTCTCTCTGTATCTACACTCATCCTGTCCTAACAGTGACAGGCAGTAATTCGGTTCTGACCTTCGGCACGACCTCCCCCTTGGTCTGCCATCTCTTAAACGTGCAAAACTAGTATTAGCACTTTCTGTGTCTATTTTTAAGCATATCTGCCTGAATACTAAAAGAGGTTCTCATAAAGGATGTCTTGATCTATGACCTGCTCTGAAATGACTTAGTAAATTGAGTCTTCTTTCCCCCTACCTACACATTGTCCTGCAGGCATGGGAAGATGATGAATCGGCTACAGTATGATGGAGTATGGTGAGGAAATGGCTTGACAGTGTTTCTTAGATATGATAAATGTCGATGCGGGGAAAAATGACGAGACACATGACCGGTCTCTTTTTTTTTCTCTTTTCTTTTTTGCAAGGAAAATGTGCATTTAAAAAGTAGTACCTAATTGCCCTCTTAGTCCTGAAACTGACAAGCTAGAAATAGCATATATATCACTGGAAATTGATTTGTTGTCTCATTCTGCAACTGCCATGTGATCTTACGTTGGATTGATGTTGTTGTTAAAAGTATTTTTCACCTGAAAATGAAAACGCATTTGCCTTCAGAGATTTGCAGGTCCTGTTGAGGATTTTTTTCGGCTACTACGTAGCCAATAATGTAAAACATATCTATAAAGTATGTGTATTTTTCAATATAGTGTTCTCCCCGTTCTTGCATGGGTTTTCTCAGTGTACATTGGTTTACTCCCACAGGTCAAAACATGCATGTTAGGTCACCATGAATATAGCCTGGTATGGCGTTAAACAATCAATTAATTGATCAATCATGAAATAAATAAACCACTACTAGAATTGCACTGAAAATCCATGTCACAGAAAACAAAATTGCCTTTAAACAATGGATAGGATAAAAAGTCATCATATATGGGCAGGACTGGGAATCAAAATGATTACATGCACAAATTTACCTTTACCATGAACTATATATTTAATTTTAAATCTAGTTGCCCTGTCACTTTATGCTCTCCTCCTGCTTTTGTTGTGGCTGCTTAAGTAAATGGTGTTCTTCAGTTGTTGGCAGTAATACACAAGTTTCTACACTAATGACAATAATATATCAGTAATACAAGTAATATCAGTAATACAATTTGTAGCTGCAAAAAATCCTAATCACAATTGAGTCAGACATTTTGTCAAAAATTTGTCTCCCATCAAGGGATATTCCAAAATAATGTGGAAAAAAATAATCATAATTAATAACAAAACAGGGATCGGATGGGATTTTTGTTTTTTTGAGATGTTTTTGAAGTGAGGGCGGCACGGTGGCTAAGTGGTTAGCACAGTCGCCTCGCAACAAGAAGGTCCTGGGTTCGAATCCCAAACTTGGGGTCTTTCTGTGCGCAGTTTGCATGTTTTCCCTGCGTTTGCATGGGTTTCCTCCGGGTACTACGGTTTCCCCACACAGTCTAAAAAGAAATGCATTAGGTGACTCTAAATTGCACACAGGATTGAGTGTAAGTGTGTGTGGTTGTTGTGTGTGTGGCCCTGTAATAGACTGGCGACCTGTCCTGGGTGCCCCCCCCCTTTTGCCCTATGTGCTCTGGGATAGGCTCCAGCAGACCCCTGTGACCCAGAGTTTGGGAATAAGCGGGTATTGAAGATGAATAAGTGAATAAATGGTTTTAAAATGTTGAAAAACTCACTACCGTGTCACCATCTAATTTCCATAGCTACACTGCAAAACCTTTTTCGAAAGTTAAAGTTATAATAGGAGTGCAGGTAGGAATAAATCTGTATAAATACTAAGATGTTTACATACATTAAATGTACCACTGCAACTGTTATATAATAAAAATCCTTCACTTTCAAGTCTGTGTTTATCATTATAGTCACTACATGTAACTACAAAAGGTTGAAACAGTGCTGTTGAGTCTTATCTGCAAAGAGATGGAGTGACTACAGGTTTTCGTTCCAATTAATCAGTTTAATCAGAGGATCTTGGCTTTGAATATACACAGATGTGGCTGCTGCATGGTTGGAATAAGAACCACACCGGTCCTGTCTGGATGTGACATTAGACACGCATGACAGAAACCACAAAAGCACAGCTGGTCCTTCATAAATTCAAATCTGCAAATCTAAATACTGTAAAACTATACTTACAGCAATGTACCATATTATTCATTCATTCATCTTCTCTATCTATGTCCACATAGGGCAAGAGGCAGGGGTACACGCTGGACAGGTCGCCAGGGTCACGGGGTCTGCTGGAGCATATCCCAGCGCACATAGGGCAAGAGGCAAGGGCACACCCTGGACAGGTTGCTAGTCCATCTCATAGATGAACCACATAGATGAAGAATCACACACACACTCACTCGTATGGGAAATTTAGAATTACTGATCAACCTAATGCACATGTTGGTTCCACTGGAGGAAACCCATGCAAGTGCAGGGAGAACTCTGCACAAAACCTCACAACCTTCCACCCTGTACCATATTATTGATATATTAATACATTTACAGCATTTAGTAGACATCCCTGTCCAGAGAGACTTACATGCTGTTACTATGCACTAATCCATATTTTAATCATTTTATAGAACGGCACAGTGGCATAGTGGTTCGCACGGTCACTTCACAGCACAAAGGTCTTGGGTTCGATTCCCAGGAAAGAGGTCTTTTTGTGCAGTGTTTGCATGTTTTCTCTGTGCTTGTGTGGTCTTTCTCCGGGTTCTCCGGTCTCCTCCCAAGGTCCAAAAACATGAACATTAGTTCGATTAGTGATTCTAAATTGCCCATATGAGTAAATATGTGTGTGTGATTGTTCGTCTGTGTGTGGACCTGCGATGGACTGGTAACCTGTCCAGGGTGTACCCCTCCCGAATTAGGCCTTAGCTGGTGTAGAAGATAATTAAATTAATTAATAATTTATTTGTTTACATTCTTTTATATTTATATTGCCATGTTAATTTTTTATCTTTATTAATGATTTAATAGGATGGCACGGGGGTGTAGTGGTTAGCATGGTCGCTTCCCAGCAAGAAGGTCCTACGTTCTATTTCTGGGCAAGGGGTCTTTCAGTGCAGAGTTCTTCCCATCCTTGTGTGCATTTACTCTGGGTACTTCCGGTAATGAATATTACCCTATGAGTGAGTGCAAGTGTGTGTGGTTGTTTGTCTATGCGTGGCCCTTCGATAGACTGGCGACCTTTCCCCCCCTTTCTTTGATTCTCCTTATGTGCGCTGGGATAGGCTCCAGCAGACCCCTGTGACCGGGAGAGATTATGATTGAATGAATGAATACTAAATTATATGTTTATTTATTTATTTAATAAATAAACTTTGAAAAACAGTAGTAGCTAGTTCTCTAGTAGAACCAGGTTACGTAAAGTTTCCCGAATGGTCCGTCTGCATTTTTTTTTTCATTGAGTTTGTAGGTAGAAGGCAGCTCAGGCAAAAATGATAGTGGTTAAATGATGCATGTGTATCATCACAACATTGCTCCAGTTCAGAGTCAATCAATGCACACACACAGAGGTTAATCGATACAGAGTAAACCTTTGTCACTATGTCTCGTATGGCTAACACCTGCTCATGCTGATGAAGCTAAATCCAGGCCAATTACTTTTAAACAATATACCAATACAACTCCACATACCAGGGCTTCATAGTTGCCTAATGTAATATTGTGTCTGCTTTAACTGAATCATTTCCATGCTATGGGAAGTGTTAGTTTAGACAGATCAATAACCCTGAATTCAATCCACTCACTTTACGGTACTTACTTGCTCTCAGACACACTCATAGGGGTCAGAGGGCACCTCTGAGACATGCCAGGCTTGGACTTTTGTGAAGTAATAAGGTTTGAAGCAAGTTTGTTCACACTAAGGTCATAAAGCCATACAGAGATTCATCAAATGTACTTGTCCTATGTCTTCAGTCAGTTAAACCGCCTCCTTTCCCTGTTGCTAGAACTGAGGTTTGAGGAAAGCATGAAATTGTTTAAGAGGAAACAATGTAAAAGTCCTGTGATATGGCTAGATTAAAGACTATATTCTATAAGGCAAAACAAGCGTAAATATTTCATAAACAATTGCTTAGCATATCTGACACACTGGATTAATCTGCTCCCAAAAATATATATCAACATACTTCATATCTTCAATAAAAATTGTTAACTTTTGGCAAAAAATTTGGAAGTATGATGCCAGGCAGATAAAGACAGCCAGGCAGATAAAGTGAGTAGATAGTGATAGGGAAGTGGTGGCTCAGTGGTAAAGGTATTGGACTGGTAGTTCGATTCACAGTACCACCAGTTTACCACTGTTGGGTCCCTGAGCGGGCAGCACGGTGGCGCAGTGGTTAGCACGTTCACCTTATAGCAGGTTGCGTGGGTTTTCCTCCAGGTACTTAGGTTTTCTCCCACAGTCCAAAAACATGTGCATTAGGTTGATTGGTGACTCTAAATTACCATAGGAGTGAGTGTGAGTGTGCGTGGTTGTGTGTGTGGTCCTGCGACCCCCGTTAGGGAATAATAATGGGTATAGAAGATGAATTAATAAATAAATAAATGAATATATAAATAAATAAAACGGTCATTCTGAAGTCAAGTGAAGAGCGGCGATCCTAGCAACATTGTTTACATGTATTGAAGATCATCAAAATGTCTGGACTAACAAATAGGATAAACACCTGTGATATCTTCCTTCCATGTAATGCTTTGTTTGATTCACAAATGCTTGAGGACCATGGCACATTCTGATGGTGTGTAGTTATTTTACTGATATCATATTTAGAATAAAAAAAATTAATGATTTAACTTATCTGCAATAAAGTTAACAGGGTTCTAGCACCATTTGTGCTTGGCTCCCTGACTAAAAACAGCTCAGTGCAATAATTGTCATTTATAAGTAAATTATTAATTATTTTAATTGTTTGGAAATTGCTATAGTATAAAATAAATTATTGTTTTGTTTAGAGTGGTATTCACACACTACACTGTTGTGAATCTTTTTACTATAACAGCCTGCCCCATCATGCTTTATTCAATACTTACCACTCAGATTGAAATAAAATATTTAGTCAGTCATCTTTTCGGCTGCAAAAATGCAGCAATAAAACAGAGTAGTGTGGCTGCTTAAGGCTGCGGTTTACTGAATGCAGACATGCAGAACGGAGAGAAAACAATTGCTCTTTTATTTTAGCAAGGGATGGTGTTGCTAGCATGTGTGCCAAAAAAAGCAGTGGTGAACAGCATCAAAGCAGGACTCAGGGAGCTTTCTGTCGCTGTTTTAAGAAGCCACACGGGTCAGCTTAACTTTGCCAAAATCGGTGTGGTGTATGAGGACTATGTCTTATCATGGTGGTGTATGAGGACTATGTCTTTTCATCTGTTAGACCCGAATAAATTCATATTTTATTAATCTTCTTTATACCAGCTTATTTCCTAATTCGGCATCTGCTGGAGCCTCACAGGGCCACACACACTCACTTCTATGGTCAATTTAAATTCACTAATAAATATTAACATACAGGTTTTTGGACTGTGGGAGGAAACCGGTGTACCCAGAGTAAACCCACACAAGCACGGTGGGAACATGCAAACTTTAATGTTTGCAAAGTTTATTGTATTGGACAAAATAGTTTTTAGATCATAAGCATAATTGCATAATAGTCCTTGAATTACAACCCAAATTCTGGTGTTTTTTTTTAATTTAAATAAAGACCAACCCAGCACTCTACTAAAGTCATGCTGTTGTAAAAGCTGCAGTGTGTGGTTTGGTTTGTGCTGCTGAAATACACAAGCATCCCTAAAATATAAAATCCTGATATGGTGCATAAATAAAATACATAAATACATGAACAGAGTACAAATATACAGGAATGACACTAATGTGAGATATCTCTTCATTCAGCTCCAACCGTATTAGTTATATCAGCACCAATGTCAGATAAGAAGGTCTGGGGTGTAGGCGGCATTCCGGTTCATCCCAAAGGGTGTTAAAATCAGGACTTTGTGTCAAACACTCGTTTTTTCAGTCTGATAATAACCCAGTGAATAGTTCCAGTGAATGCATAATGTAACGCTACAACATACAAAAACATTCTAGACAGTAATGTGCTTCCAGATTTGTAGCAAGAGTTTGGAGAGGAAACATATCACCCTATGTGCCCTGGGATAGGCTTCAGCAGACCCCATTACCTAGAGTTAGGGAATAAGCGGGTATCGAAGATGAATGAATAAATTGAGATATGCATAGTTGTGATATTTTTAAAATTCTAATCCATATTGTGTAGCTATATGGCGATCCCAAAATCGTTATTCCAACTTTTTAATCTAACATGCATGTTTTGAAACCCAAATCAAACCCAGGACCTTTTTGGTGTGAGGTGACAGTGCTAACCACTAAGCCATCATGCTGCCCCTGTATATTCATTCATTAATTCATTCATTCATTCATGCATCTTCTGCTTAATCCCAAACCCTGGGTCATGGGGGTCTGCTGGAGCTTATCCCAGCGCACATAGGATAAGTGGCAGGGGTACGGCTGGGCAGGTCGCCAATCCATCGCAGGGCCACATACAGACAACCACATGCACTCACACTCATGCCTATGGGCAATTTAGAGTTACCAATCAACCTAATGCACATGTTTTTGGACTGTGGAAGGAAACCGGAGGAAACCTATGCAAGAACATAGCCCTTTGTGTGTGTGCATTGATTGACTCTGCACAGACCCCCTGCCTGGGGTTCGTAGCTCCATGCTGTGGCGCAGTGGTTAGCACAGTCGCTTACGTGGGTTTCCTCCAGGTAGTACGGTTTCCTCCCACAGTCCAAAAACATGTGCATTTGGTTGACTGGTGATTCGAAATTGCCCATAGGAGTGAACGTGAGTGCGTGTTTGTGTGTGTGTGGCCCTGCGATGGATTGGTGTCCTGTCCAGGGCGTACACCCTGCCTCTCACCCAATGTGTGCTGGGATAGGCTCCAGCAGACCCCCATGACCCCGAAAAGTTCGGGGATAAGCGGGTATAGAAGATTAATGAATATTGTTAATTTGGAATCCTGTTCCAGTGTTCCTGTACCTTTTCCAAAGTTTCTGGAATGACATTAGCCCACAAAGAATTAGTGTGATTGTGATTTGCGATGTCATTGACCTCAAAAACACCTCTTAATTAGAGTATCTTTATTCTCATCATTTGCACATCCCGCCTGCAGCAGGTTTTAGACATTAGACAGAATGCTTCAGTGAAATTTCTTTGTTTCCAGCTGTTGAACATGAACAGCTCTACACATAGTCAGCAAGTGATGATCATTTACTGGTGTATAATGTGACTGAAATGAAACGCTCCATTAGTGTAATGCAAATGTAAAAATCAGCATATGTGCTAATGTGTTTTCTTGTATTTTAAAATTAGTATTTTTATAACTAGACAAATATATAGACGAGCAAAACTATACAGTATAAAATGTAATTATCCCTGCCACACTAGAGAATGCATTAGTTTAACACTATTATATTAAATCGGTATGAAGGACTTAACCTGCTTCACCTGTGGGGGTCCTTGGTCCTGCTGTTTTGTAATTTTTAAAATTAACTCCTTTCTTATGCCTCAGAGGTTGCCATGGGTAAAAAGGGAAGAAGGACATTTAATATTAGGCTTTTATATTTCTTTTATACATCTCTCTCGCTTTCTCTCATTCATTTTCTCTTGTTTTCTCTCTACTGAGCTATACACGCTGCTTTTAAACTTTTAGTGATACTGGCTGATTTTTCTTTTCCAGACCAGCCTGATCCATTTTGATTTCTTAGTCCTGTTTGAAGTCTTATCACCTGGAGGTGTTTACTGTTGCATAGGAAGACACGATGTGGATTTCCTATTTAGGGGTGCTGTGCATAGTACATCTTGTTATGATGTTGCCTGTGAACTGCTGTTGCCACATTCGTGGTATATTTAATTGCAAAAAAGGAAAATACTGGTAATCTATGGAACAACTGTGAGAATTTGGTCAGAAGCAATTGGTTATAATTTTAGAATTTCTTGGCCTTACTTATACAGCATGGCAGTGATGCAGAACTACCTTTTAGATCATCTGGATGATACTGGAGGCAGTGTACCAGGCCATGGACCTGTTTCTTCAGGCTACCAAATACATGGGCAGAGTGGTTGCCTGCCCAGTGGTGGATAGGCACCTCAAGCTAAACCTAGCTAAGCTGCAACATCAGGATAGGGCCATCCTGCTGAACTTGCCTATATCACTCACGTGTCTCTTCTGTAATATAATCTTTGCAGTCTGCAATAGACTTTTTGCAGTCTGCAATCCTCCTCTTGTCGGATAGATCTGAGGACTCTCCTCAGTACAGGAGAGCCAGAGCAATGTCAGCCTAAGGTGGCATTAGCATTTCGTTCCCATTGCAATTTTACACTGCTTGAAGCAGAAGTATATCTTTACGATTATATGTAGCCTCAGCTTCCCGAAAATGCCAGACGCTGCATCTTGTAACCAACCCGTCAGCATCCTTGTCTGCGCACTTGAGTTGTAAGCCTTGAGTTCCCTGCCTTACTGTAACTGGTTACTCTCATTTGTACTACCTGGTTGATGACTTCACCCCACTGTGCTTGTGACATGTTGCTTTCAGATTGGTTTTTAAACTGATTTCACATGTGCTTCAAAACATCATATTTAGTCTTCATAGCATTTGTTCACAGCATTTTATTTCCTCTGGGAACCAAGGTTACATACATAACCGTAGAGACGCTATGCCAGCTCAACTACCAGCCACCACTTCTAGAAAAAATATAAATTATTGAAACATTTCTAAAGTTAAAATAATAAAACAACTATTAAAAATTGCTTAAATATATATGTCACATATTGTTATATCTGAACTAGGGCTTCTAGGTAAATAGTAATCTATACAATATTCGCAAATAACATTATACAATTAATTCATTAATTTGTTCATCTTCTATACCCACTTATTCCCTTATTCTGATTCTGCTGGAGCCCATCCCAGCGCACATAGGGCGAGAGGCAAGGGGGAAAACCCTGGACAGGTCGCCACTCCATCGCAGGGCCACATACAGACAACCACACACTTACATTTATTTTTATGGGCAAGTTAGAGTCACCAGTCAACCTAATGCACATGTTTTTGCACTGTGGGAGGAAACCGTAGTACCTGGTGTAAACCTCGGGAGAACATGCAAACTCTGCATCAAAACCTTCTTTTGTTTATCTAACCACAACGCCACCATGCCGCCCTGTGTCATCCAATTCTGAAACAGTAAACATTGTCCTGTAATTCCTTTGAGAAAATGAGTGGTCACTTTTAAGGCAGAATGCAAACATTCAGAAGATCCACAATATAATTTGATCTTACATAAAGCTCATTTTAACAGTTCATTCATTCTTCTTCTATACCCGCTTATTCCCAAACTTTCCGAGGGTCACAGGGGTCTGCTGGAGCCTATCCCAGCGCACATAGGGCGAGAGGCAGG
>JAOTQW010000029.1:11690606-11703988 GCA_026260075.1 Sisor rabdophorus | reverse complement strand
GGACTGTGGGAGGAAACCGGAGTACCCGGAGGAAACCCACGCAAGCGCGGGGAAATGGTTTAATATTATTTTTCCACAATTTCATGTCTACTTTAGTTTTTATTTTATTTTATATATACCCAGCTATTCTGGCTGGAAACTTTTGTAATACTTACTTTATACAATTATTTTAATAAAATATTTTCAAAATTGCAAAACATTTCCATTTCCATCATTAGCAGATGCCTTTTATCCAGAGCAACATACAAATGTCACATTATTGAACAGCTCAAAACTGATAAGTTAGATCACAAATCGAGGTTAAACAAATTATTATTATTATTTTTTATGTCAAGTGCTAGATATTTGAGAAAGGGGTGGTTCTTCAAATGTCTCTTGAAGACAGCCAGTTACTTTTACTGTTCTGACATTGATGAAAAGTTGATTCCACGATGCTGGTGCCAGAACAGCAAAATGTCTTGAGCCAGACCTACCTTACGTCCTAGGAGATGCTGGGTCTTGTCAAGTGGTGCTTGTGGATCAAAAAAAAAATTTTATCGGGCTCAGTATGTAAAATTATCATGAACTAACAACCTACAGACTTCAGACTTACCCAAGCGAAGCCATTAAACACTGCCCTGGGAATGATGAAAAGATGCTGTACAATAGAAGTTTTAATGTGCTTTATTAATATTTTCTAGTTTATGAAAGTAGTTGAAAGGGGTCATGGTAGCCATTAAGTAGATTAATAGTCTACGTTGGGGAAAAAAGATGCAATAAACCTAAAAGTTAATGCTGTCATTGCTGCCGAAGTGGCTTATGGGAAAACAAGCCAGAAAGCAACTAATAGACATAATTCAGAAAGGTAATGTCTGATAACTGCAGACAAGACAGATATCTCTTGGCTATATTATGAAGTGTGTTGAGAGGTGCAGGCACATTTATGTTCATTATTTATAAGCAGTAATGAAGACTGTAATGAAAAGTGGACACAACCATGAATATGAGGCTGTAATATATCCTGCCAAATAATCATTGGGGCAATTAAGGTGTCTCACAAAAATTCCATCAGACAGACGGGTTTTTTTCCTACAAAGTATTACAGTATTTTGGGGAAAATTTTGGGGAAAATCATGCACTTTTATCATAGCTATAATTCACCTGCAAAAAAAGGGTAATTTAGATTTGCACATTTATGCATACATATATACATATTTCAATATATTATTTAATCTATAAATATTTCAATGATTTCTTTGCTAAGTAAAATGGCTAACATGCTTTTTTGTGATAGACAGAACAACTTAACATACTACATAATATGGGGTTAATCATGTGTCCAGCTGTGGTTTAATTAGCTGCGCTTTAGGAAAGCTTGTTTCATCAGCCGCACTTATATTCCTGTGGTGCAGCTAAAACATTTTATAAAAATAAATGCCAAGCGCTTTTATAATTATTTACTCTTGGAGAGAAACATAGATAGCCAAAATAAAAATAAAAATACTCAAATTTTATTGCAGGTTTATCAGGCCAAGGCCAATTTTATTAATCACCTTCAGAATTCAATCTTTTATCTTCTAACCCGCTTATTGCCTACTCACTGGGAATGAATACAATTTTATGGAACATATATTAGAATTTTTGTTGTAATTGTAGTTCAATATTCATTTAGTCATCTTCCATACCTTTTTATTCCCTAGCTTGTGGTCACTGGGGTCTGCTGGAGCCTATCCCAGCAAGCATAGGGCGGGAGGCAGGGGTACACCTTGGACGGGTTGCCAGTCCATCGTAGGACCACACATAGACAAACAACCACACACACTCACACTCACAATTTAGAGTCATCATTAAACTAATGTACATGTTTTTGGACTGTGGGGGGAAACCGGAGTACTCAAAGAAAACCCACACAAGCCCTGGGAGAACATACAAACTCAACACAAAAAGACCCCTTCGCCACCATGCCGCCCTGTAGTTCACTATAATTTCAGCAAATATTAATGGAAAAGTGACACAAAAACTCTTAGTTCTAAAAGTATGTTCTAAGCATCATCATAAGGTCCTTTGGTGATTTCCCACATCATTCAAATCATTTGGCACAATATCATAATCCTATTAATGTTTCAAAAATGCTTTATTTAGTGAAAACATGCATAACAGATTTAATATGAGGTCTATCCAGTACCTTCCCATCTAGCCTGTCTATCCAGTAAAGGCCCTTTTATCTTGTTGCTTTTTCATTAACCTTCATTCAGTTTTCATCTTCCACTTGATTCATTCTCATTTTAAACGCTAGATTTGAAATGCTAGACTTCTTTTCCTCCACTGATTATTCAAGTAGAATTGTACACCTGCTCTAAAAGAAAATTTAGCAGCATGTCATCTTTCATTAATCTACTCATTCATTATATGTACTTTGCTGGACCTCTGATGGACAAATATCAAACGATGCTAGTTTCTTGGTCTATGACACTTTCCTTCATGAAAGCTGACAAAGTGTTTCATAGACTTATTTGAGCAGGCTCCAGATGTCTTAAATACTTTTTTGACGCATAAAAGTGAATGCTCTATGGTATAGAAAAGATTCAGTCACAGTATTTAATTACAGTACTAACATTAATGAAGAATGTAAACCTTTCGTTTGCACGTATACAGAAAGGCCCTTTTGGGTTTACTCCACAGGATAAAAGCTGAAAAAATTAATATTTTGTTTTAATTTGTGATTTTAATTTCAAAGTGAAATTAATTGTGTGTGTGGCTCAGGTCCCCAGTCCATCACAGGGCCACACATAGACATAGAAGAACAACAACACACCCTCACTCTTATGGGCAGTTTAATATCACCAATTAAGCCGATGTACATGTTTTCGGACTGGGGAAGGAAACCCACCCCTTGCCTGGGAATCAAACTCAGGACCTTTTTGCTGTGATTTGCTTTATGAAAGCATATCTTTTCTGAACATGCTGTCTGGTGTAAGCCACTGGGCGGCCTGAACCTAGACTAAGGCGTGTCATCACAGTCTGTGATTTTGAATTCCCCATACCTTGTGACTCGGCTTGGTTTGGCAGTAAACAAAGTCTGGATAAAGCTTGTGCTGTCGACTGACATTTTTAACCCTATACAAGTAGAGTCCTCCACCAACAATGAAGGAGGAATTAGTCAAATACGTAATTGCTTTAACTATCTGAAACATAATGTTAGTCTTAATATAGCATCATAGGAAGGAAACTTAATAGTGTGCGTGTAGTGAACCTGCTTGCTTGCCATTTAAATCAGTTACATAGGCAAGGGGTCTTTCTGTGCACTTAGTGCTTGCGTAGGTTTACTTTGGACTCTCCGGTTTCCTTCCATAGTCCAAATACATGCACTTGACTCTAAATTGCCCAGTGTGTTTTAGTACGAGATTGTGTGGTTTATCCATGTGTGGCCCTACAATGGACTGGTGACCTATCCAGGGTGTACCCCTGCTTTTCGCCCTATAGGTTCTGGGATAGGCTCCTGTAACCCCAAGTTAGGGAATAAGCAGATATAGAGGATGAATAAATGAATTAATGTATGTTGCTCTGGTTAGGGGGCTTTTGTCAAATGCTGTAAATGTAAATGCTAATTATTATTATATCCAATTATATAATATTATATAAGATATTCAATATTGTTTTTTCTTGAGTAAATTAGTCTTTACAACGGTTGGTTGCTGTGTTGTCTGGTTGCTAGTTGTAAATGAGATTGATTTTTTTAAGCAATTAAGCAAATAAAAATTATTTTTATATAGAAGTATGTGTTTATTGGCCATTAATAGAGAGTTTTGTTTATAGTGGCATAGTCTGTAATTCCCTTAATCTGGGATAATCTAAAAAGCCTCTATAACCTCAGCACCTGGCTAAGCAGTTTGTCTTTCACATGCCTGCCTATCTCTTTGAGTCTATTGCTTCCAAAAAGATTTTAAGCAGTAGGTGGCAGTGTTGTACTGCTATGCAGAAGAAGATTCTGTATAACTTGAATAAATTGACGTACCTGTTTATAGTGTATTGGGTAGAGAGACAGCATGCTATCTTAAATATGCTGTGGCCTGTGAGGAGTCTTATGTGGTCGGATATATGGATCCATAAACCATTGTACATAGGAGGTTTCGAGTGAATCGATACAAAAAACATACTGCCGTGCTATATCATGGACTTAAAAAATATCTAAATAGATGTTAGTTTCTTTTCAGTAGGTAAAGTACGTTTATAAAGGTTTGTTTGAATCAGATGATAAGTCGGGCTGGATTTTAAAATTGTGCACTTAGAGAAAAATAGCTTTAACTGAAACATAAACAGGCAGCACAGTGGCTTAGTGGTTAGCACTGTTACCTCAGAGCAAGAAAGCCAGGGTTCGATTCCCAGACAGGGGCATTTCTGTGTGGAGTTTGCATGTTCTCCCCATGCTCTGGTTTCCTTTTCAGTCCAAAAACATGTATGTTGGGTTGATTGATTATTCTAATTTGGCTATAGGAGTGAGTGTGAATGTGTATGTGATTGACTGACGACCTGTCCAGGGTGTACCCCTCCTGCCTTTTTTTCTGGTAGCTGTTGTTTTTTTGGTAGCTGTTGTTTAGTATTGTCCAAATATATATCTGCGATGGACTGGCGACCTGTCCAGGGTGTACACCCTGCCTTTCGCCCTATGTGCCATGGGATAGGCTCCAGCAGACCCCCCCTGACCCCGGGTTTGGGAATAAGTAGGTATATAAGATAAATAAATAAAAAATATATATCAGCAACCTTTATAAACAGTGCATTTTAGCAAATAAGTATATTAAAAAGGAGCTGTTAATTTCATTTGTTTCCCATAATGACCACATTTAACCGCTTAAGCTGAGCACAATTACCACTGACTATTAAATAGATTGTCCAATTGAGTTAAAATTAATATTCTTGCAATAAAATGCTGTAAGGTTAACTAACTTTGAAAGTTGAGGAGAGACAGGCCAATATGAATATTGAATTGCTCCTGATTGCTCCACCGGCCTCGAACATGCCTGAAATAGAAAAATGAAATCATATGCCAATACCATTAAAAAGATGATAACCAGAAATGTCCCAATTAATAAATCCTTTGTGTCAATTGAAAGAAATTAATTATATTACTTAATATTGCATTTTTTCTTAGTTGAAAAAATAAATTGGCTTCATTGTCTTAGGATTTGTGAGGATTTTTCTATTAATTAAACGCAGTGTGATTTAAGCTAAAAGTTCATTCGTTTACTATTTTTTTTTCGTTTACTTAAGTTAATTAGTATAGACTAATTGGTTTCAAAGAAAATTCTGAAGAGCTGTTAATTGAGATTTTTACCTATATCTAATGATCTCAAAAATGTTTTAGTTGAATGATCTTTTTTGCTATTTTTCCTATGTAATAGAACAATAAATCATTTATCTAGCATCAAGTAACTCTTTTTAAGCATTATAAGTGGTGGCAAGTATGATGGGTGAGAATGGGCAATACTTTTTTTCCTTATTTTTTGCATGGTACTCTCATCTGAAAAAAATTGTAAAAGCGATATAAAAAGGGATAACAGGGCTTATTTGTCACAGTTTTGGCACAGTTAAATATGTCTCTTCATATATTCCAGCTTAGGTAGTTGGGGTTAGAATGCAGCATCAGCTGTGATACAGCCCTTCTGCAGGAAAACCTGGGTTCTAGGACTAGGAAAACCTGTGTTCAAACCCCATCACTGAGGGTCAGCTACTGTTGCGTCCTTGAGCAAAAGCCTTCCTGCTCCAGGGCTGCTGTATTATAGTTGACCCTTCACTCTGTTCTAAGATGGGATAAAAATATTTACATTACAAAAAAGATGATTTGTTAATGAATAATCCCTATACACAGAAACAAAAAGATCAATCCACTTTCATTAATATAGAAAGAAACAAAAATTGATGACACACCACATATTGCTTAGTGATGATAGATTCTACTCTCTGTTCAATGCTTGTTTGTTTTCTATCTATTAAAGTGCAATCATCAGAGAATAGTGTACTGCATAGTGAGACTATTGAGTATTGAATAATCTCATCTATTTGAAATTATTCCAAACAGTGTGTTGAATTGCAGCTATGCGTTCTGACAACTAGTGTCACTAAGAGTACTTGAGTACATCTCTGTCACCACCCAGATCAACCTCTTTACACTAGAGTTTTCTTTTTTGAAGATCATTCATTTTTTTATTCATTGATTCATCTTCTATACCCGCTTATTCACAAATTTGGGGTCACAAAGTTTGCTGAAGCCTATAAAAGCATACTTAGGTGAAAGGCAGGGGTACACCCTGGACAGGTCGCCAGTCCATTGCAGGGCCACACGCACTCCCACTCACTTCTATGGGCAATTTAGAATCACCAATCAAACTAATGTACATGTTTTAGACTGTGGGAGTAACAGGAAAAAACCCACGCAAGCGTGGCGAGAACATGCAAACTCAGCACAAAAAGACCCTGGAATCGCACCCACGACCTTCTTGCTTTGAGGCAAACAATCTAACCACTACGCCACTGTGCTGGCCTTTTGAAGATCACTGCAGTTTAATTTACAATGATCTGTGCAAAAAAAGCATATGTTGTATGGTTTTATTTTAATACGTTTATTAATAGATCTTGGGGAACAGGGCAGCTAAATGTTTAATGCTGTCTCGGAATAGACTGTGATATGAATGGATTGTACATTTGTGAGCAGAAAGAATATGATATGTAACACTAGTATGTTAGGGCACACAACTTTTAGCAAAAAAAAAAACAGCTAAATATCGTTCATTCTCAATAATTTAACGGAATATAGGGCATATCCAGTGATATGACAAGGATAAGAAAATTATAATTTTATGCAAATATGGGATAACTTGATGCAGCTCCTATCACAGCAGAGCATATGATCCTCAGCAGAATTTTATTCACGGGCCCCTGGATGCTGTAATGACTAATTATGGTCAGCCCTTGATTATTTGCACACAATACAATTTCTTGTAGCTGTGTTTCTTACATCATACCAATGTTTATACCCTTCTGTGATTTTTTTCTTATTATTGCAGTAGCAAATCAGATTATTTGCATTTTAACATTTGAAGTATTTACTTCAAATAGCTAAATAAACCATATTGCATTTTCAGTATAATTAACATTGTTTACTGACTAAGTTAATATTTAAAAACCATCTGTCATTTCAGATACTCTTGGGTAGCCCTGCTGGCCATGGAGATGCCAAGCAGCCTCTTAGTTCGGTTATACCTTTGGCTGGCTCTGGCTGGAAAGCAAAAACACACACTGTTTTTCCTCTATTGAGATTATATGATGCACATACCGTACACAGTGCCAAATCATATAAACACACATGCCAGACTGTTTTATTTCAGTGGCCAAGTTTTTGCATTACCCTTTAGTAAACATTATTACTATTCCGACAACAAATAAAAATTTCTTCATATTGTGTTCTCTCACTATTTTTTGTAATATATATTTTTTCTTTTATAATGATTATACCTGTTATACGTACTTTGGAGAATACTACACTATACTATACTATACTATACTATACTATACTATACTATACTATACTATACTATACTGTCAAAATGGGGTAATTTGCCTAGTGTCCTTATTTACTCCCGTTTTCCCTCCAACAAATAAGTGCTGCTTCCACATTGAACAGAGCTGCCAAGGACTGCCTGTTTACCCTGAAGGACAACAAACAGGCAAAAGAAAAAAAAAGGTAAGTGAATAGATTGAGTCTGAAGCAGTTTCTTCTACCTCTGAAAAGCTAAAAACAGTGGAAAAAAATTAAAGACTTCTTAAAGACAGGATTCCTGGATTTGTGTATTCGGAAAGAAAGGCATGAAATTTTAACGCTTGTGCCTTTCACACAATTAAGGTCAAAGCAAGCTAAAGCTAAAAAAATAATCATAAAAAAGCTGTCGTTTGAGTTGTCTAAAGTAAAGCACTTATTATCGTTTACTTCAAAACCGTGGAAACAAGTGGTGATTAATTTATTTTTAAATGTCTGAGTTAGATTTTTAATTTGCAACTATATTATCCGAATAGACGTTTCTATGGCCAGTCAGAAGCAGTAATCTTTTATCAGACAATGAGGGACACCAGGGATCGGATAGCTTCTTGAACTGAACTGATGTACCACAGATTTCTGTGACTTCAGACTTCAATTAGTCACTTTACTTTCTTCACACTTTTACACACATTTACTGTCCATTTCCTTATCACAGTCATATGCTATCAGCACTGTTACATCATCTATTAACACTAATTTTTAACTATATAATGTATACTTATATTTTATGTAAATAAGATCATTTTAATTATATGTGTGTAAACGAACTGTAGAAAGCCTATTAAACAGTTTAAAATAGTGCCTAAACCCACTAATTATTCAGTGACTGAATGAGCAGATTCCCTAAGACCCACAAAGACTCCACAACCTAGTGGAAAATCCAAAGTTTGAGACTTTTATTGAATTAAATGTTCAATAAAATTAGTAATAGCATGTTGATCCAATATTATTTTAATACTTTTGGTCCTAATACACTAATGCAGTATGTATTTATTCATAGTTAAAAAATAATTACAATAAATTTATATTACGTCCTTTAAATTTTGTGCATTTTTCTACTTCATAAGGGTTAAGAAAAATTATGTAATTTAAAGTTACATTTCTGTTTTGGTATTTTTTAATTTTGTTTAAAAAAGAATTTGTGTTTTCATATAATGTGCTTGCACATTATAACAATTATAACAATTATTCCTAATTATTAGTAAAAACATTTCCCTGGGCAAGGATTCTTTCTGTTCAGAGTTTCTCCCCGTGCTTGGGTGGGTTTACTCTGGGTACTCCGGTTTCCAATAATACAGTCCAAATTTATGTACATTAGGTGGACTGGTGATTTTAAATTTTTGGTGGTGGGGCTTGGCTTTGGAGGGGCTTGAGCCTATGTCTTTCTACATGGCATCGTGACCATTTGACCTACCCCATTTATTTACAGCTAGGATAGACCCAAATTTACAGCTAGGATAGACTTCCTGTGACCCTGATTAGCAAAAATCAGGTATGGACAAAGGATAGTTGGAAATTATTGTTGTATAATATTCTTACACATTTAAAAAGGTTTAAATGTAAATGCGGCCTAAATAAACATTTGCAGATACAAGTCGATTTGTATTCGGTATGGTTTATCTCAAATACAGGTTTTAATCCACTTTTCAATCCCCACAGTATCTTCAAATTTACTTGTTATTATTTACTGTCTATTACCTTAAATTTGCCAGTGACATGTTTTTTCTTGCATCAGAGCTATTAAGTAAATTATGTGTGAAAGAAGAATTAGGAGGGGCGAAGCATTGGTCAACTAAAAATGGACACACGGAAACAGTTGTAATCTGTGCTCATTTCCTAATTAGCCAGCAATAGCTCGACCAGAAATCCTTTCATGAAACAGGCAGAGAATCATCCCATTCTCATCCTCACAACCAAAAACGGTGTGCCCGATTCCCAGCTTTCTAAGGTCGTAACACGATTTCCACTTTGTCTTGTTTTTCTTCCTACACATCCAGATCATTACATTTTGTTTTATTCATTTATAGCGTCTGGAAAAGCACATCATTTTGAGAGATGAGGGTGTCTTTGGACTCTTTGCTGGGGTTTGTTGGAGCTGCAGCCTGAGGGGAGCAGCTGCTGATTAGAGAGCAGGAAGCATAGCCAATACAAGCCTGGGTTAATGAGAGAAGATAAATGAATAGGCATACATCAGCTTTATTGTACAAGGTCCTACTATTACAAAGGATTTATTTAGCAATAGAGCTTGAAAAGATGAAACCAATGACTCATTAAGGAATGCAAAAATGAGAGAGTCTAAAAGTGTTTTTTCATTTTTGGGTGATTTCAATGCCTTTTCCTTTCTTGATTAGGTTGGATAAATGCTATCCAGGTATGCATGTGTATAAGGGAGAGAAAGAGAGAGAGAGAGAGGTTTGGTCTTTCACATCTTGTTCGATATGAAACCCTATCCATTTGCTTTGAATGAAAATGCTGAATGAATATCAGACCCCAGCAATTGCATATAGTATCAGTCTTCATGGCCAAAATGGGCACATTCAATTTCCTTTGCCGAATATAAATCTTGTGCGATGAATACGTCTCTGGAGATGAATATAATTTGAGCACTGTTTGACCTTGTGAACTTTCTGCTATGACACTCTCCCATCCATGCTGAATCAAAGCAGCTTCTTCCACCAATATCGATGGGTAAATATGTGCGTTATTGATCTCAAGCAGGCCTTTCTGACAGTAAGCACACAGTTGGTATTCAGGGAGGTGTGTTGTGTTGTGTTATCGTTATGCTAATAGATAACGGATAGAGCATGACGGATAATAGGGCGTCCGGCATTCATCTCATGCAGGGCGGTTGTGTTTAACGATATTGAGAACTTCACCATTTTTTCTCCACTGATTGCTTCCATTTTCAACCATTTTGTCAAACCTTATAGCAAAACCTTAATAGGCTGAACATTATGTAAACAAAAATCCTTTTGTAAGGCCTGTAAATGGCTTAACCTGTCTATGCTGTGAAAAATTTCTATTATGGCGTTAAGCTTTTAAATCTTTTCTTTTGCCAATATTCTCCATAATATGTTGAAGGTTGAACAGGTGCAGTTCAGATTAAATTAAACTGATCTGTTGGCTGTCACGTAGCACTAGAATAAAAAGTAACGTGTAGGTCAGACCTGTAGAGAAGAAAATCCGTCTTCAGGCATCTTTATGATATAAAAGTCCACGCCTACAATTTTAATGAAAAAAAAAAATCAGCTTATTGCTCCTTCAAAAGTGTTGCGTATAAATGGACCTTTTGCTGCTGAATAAGTCTCAGTAAAGTGCACTGACATCCACTATCCATGTAAGAGCTCTTCAATCAGGGGTTTCATAAGCATTTATGGAAATTAAATTCTGGATTCACTCGGCCTCTGATCTCAATGAAACAAAGAGCAAAATGAGATGAAAGCCAGGCTGAAAGAATTTTGACAATTGATGCCCTAAATCAAATCTGACTGTACAATTGATCTTTTACCTTGTGATAAAAAAATCTGCTGATGAATAAAAAAGGTAGAGGTGGGGATGGACAAGAGAGGGAAAGAAAGAGATCATTTTAACCTGCTCTTATCACAAAGATGTTTTTGGCGGTGAAGAAAAAAAATAATTTATGGATTATTACAAGTACAAAATGTTGCATGGTCCAAAATGTTGCATGGTCATCTGTGCATGGCCTCCCTGTGTTTGTGTGGGTTTATTCCAAGTTCTTTGGTTTCCTCCCACAGACCAAAAACATGTATTTTAGGTTATTGGTAATTCTTAATTGACCATAGGAGTGTAACCCTCCTGCCTTCTGTCCTTTTAGAGAGCAGTCATAGGATTCAGCAGACTTGAGTGACACCAAATTAGGGAAAGTGATTTAAGACATTGCTATTTATTTAGGCTGTTTAATTGTATTTTCAGTTTAGGCCACAAATGATACTTAATTGGTGACAATCTAATTTTAAACATGTACTGGTGTGGATGAGCTGGTAGTTTAGCTGACGCAATTGGTTCATGAAGCGTATGAAATCTTTCTACAGGTTTATGATGGATGAGAGATGCAATTTCTACAGCAAAGATTTTTCCACCACATGGAAACAATTCCTACCTCTTAACCGAATGTACATCAGCCTCATGCGCCACTGGTCTGACTCTAAACTATCTGACTCGGAGACTGCATAACAATGTGCAACCTGCGGCTTTGGAAGTGCTTTTTCACACAGCTCTGATCGCAAAGAAATTTACTGTCACTCAATAGTTTTATATACAGTCAGTGGAAAAGAAAGTGCCCCCTGGTTAAATTCCATAGTTTTATGTGTCAAAATATAATATATGCATTAATTTGGTTTATTAGCAAATCAGGTTGAATTTAGATGAACACCTTCTATACACACCCTTAACCAGAGCAAATTAAGGGTTAATGGCCTTGCTCAGGGGTCCAGCCGTGACATGGTGTTAAAAACTGAACCTCTGCCTTCCAATTAGAAGTTTAACACCTTAATCAATATTTTCCCCTTATCTATACTGTGTATACCACTATGCTACCACTTTCTGTGATACCACTTTCACCTAGTACATATTGTGTATACCACTATGCCTCCACATCCCTTGCTACTACTTCCCATAATATATACTTTGTATACCACTTTGCTACCACTTCCTACGCTACCACTGTGCTACTCTGTTTCCTAGTACATGTACCATTATGCTACTACTTCCTGTGCTACCACTATGCTACCGCTTTTCCCTAGTATTGTCTGTCTTTACCACTTTGCTACCACTTCCCATGCTACTAGTTTCCCTTAGGATTATAGTGTGAATACTACTATGCTACCACTTTCCTCTCATATATATTGTGCATACCACTTTGTTAACACTTCCTGTGCTGCCACAGTGCTACTTGGAATTAGGAGGGTAAGTGGTAGATGGTAACAGAAAACAGAAGGTTTGCTAGTCTGGAGTATTTAAAATAGCACCATGGCTGAGAGTAAGGACAACAGCCAGTGATCTTGGAGCATTAATTAATCCTACCCATTATGCTAATACAGACTGAGGTCCATCACTCCACAGTGAAAAAGTGAAAGCATAAATCTTTAAGACATGTTGTTAACAGCTCTCTCGATACTCACATATGACCTTAACTTTATTTAGTTTTAAAGGACAACATAAATAACTGTAGAGGTATTTGTTTGAAAGCTGGCAGGAGGGGGATTAGAAACGTCTCTTAGCACAGCTCAATACAACACATAATATGATAAAGATCTTTCAAAGAAAATACAAATAAAAACCTTTTCCCAATGTGATCTTGCAGAGTAAATTCTTGCTGTACTCCTCCTCGGTAATAAGTAGGGGAAAGTAATGATGCAGTCTTATAAGAGACAAATGTAAGTTACTCTGAATAAGGATGCCAAAATGCCATAAAAGCAGTCTCCAACTTAGTAAAGTAACTGTATCCTGACTAAATTTTCCATATATGTGATTATACACTTCATATGTTAGTTTGTTATTTCATATAGTGAAATGTTTTTCTTCACATATACCATCATGGAAAATTAAGGTCAAAGCACAGGGTCAGCTATGATGCAGAATCTAGGTCTTCCTTAGCAGTTGTGGGCCTTAAACCCAGGTCCTCCTGGTCTCCTGATTAGCAATTCATTTCATTTTATTTCATCTTCTTTACCCGCTTATTCCTGAAGCCCGGGTCACGGGGGTCTGCTGGAGCCTATCCCAGCGCACATAGGGCAGGTCGCCAATCCATTGCAGGGCCACGAACACACACACTCACACATTCACTCCT
>JAOTQW010000029.1:11620645-11636607 GCA_026260075.1 Sisor rabdophorus | reverse complement strand
TGAGTGAGAAGGATATAGAGAATAGGGCTAGGTGGAGACAAGTGATTCGCTATGGCGACCCCTAAATGGGAGCAGCCGAAAGGAGAAGAAGAAGACACTGGACCCAGGTAAGGAAGCTTCCACCAATTCGGGTTGCTGTACAGCAATACTGGAAACATAGAACATAGAGCTAAACCAACCTGAATTTCTTTATTTCAGTCATTAAATTTTAAGCATCATGAAATATTATCACTCCACTTACTACCAGATCTCTATTAACAACTAGTTAAAAGGCCCACATTTGACACACATTCTAAAATGCAGTCAATCGCTTCCTGCCTCATAATATAAAAACAATTCCTGAGAGTTCAAAAAAGTTCGAGAAATCTTTTCCTCTCTAGGTTTCTAATTGTTCTAATACTTCTGCATTTTTTGCATTTATTTACATCTTAATATACCATTTCATTAAAGATTTATCGGCAGAAGTAAAACAGGAGGGAAATATGGAACGCTAAGATGGAATCGGCCTGAGCACAACAGCACCATGCACATGTCGACATGCTATCACTATGCCAAGGTGCCAACAGTTTTATTTAACTAGTTGCATTGTGCCAGTTGGGTTGTGAAGTTGATGCCTTGTGAAGATTTGGGCTAATTATGTCAGATGCCAACCCTATGTGGACTGTCAGCAGAATGTTCTTTCATCATTCCACTCCCACTGACTGTATATGTTATGTCCACTTCAGGAGGCGTTGCTTTGGCCGAACATGGGTGGGATATACACTTTCAGTGCAATCAGGCTACAGTTTGCATTTTCAACAAAGATTTTTGACTGCACCTTTAAACAAATGTGTATTCCAGCATGTCTGATCTGGTTCCTCAATAAATTGCTTTATCTCTACCTTGCAAGCCTACAGATATGTTTAATGCTGTGTGTATAATCACTATCTTTAAGCTCTTTGTGTTAAATCCTGCCTGTAAAATCAACTCAGATCCCATCATAGACTGTGCTCTTTGAGCAGGTTCATTGGCCAGCACAGATGGCAATCAGGTTGGGGGGATGAGTACCTGGCCTAGCGTAACACACATACATATGCGACCGAGTTCACAGAGCTGTTAAAATGGAGCAGATGTTTGTGCATGTGCGTGTGTTTATGTAGCAATGATTGTGTGAACTAATTTGTTTTTGTGTCTTTGTGTGTGTGCATGTGTGTGTAAAATTTAAGCCAGCAGTAAACACCTTCATCTGGTCAGCAGCCCCTCTGAGATATAGCACCGGGTCATTAATTTCTCCTGAGTTTTGCCCGTAAGAAGCTTGATGATGTTTTATATATGCAGTGAAGCTATATTCTGCTTCAACAGCCATAAAGGACAAACAGTTGAAATAATTCAAAGCAATTATGACATAATTATAAAAGCAACCGCCCAATAAAAGCCTGCTAAATTAGAGTTTTGTGAATGTAAGAAACTTTAAGGATGAGTTTTAAAATAATTTGTTCTGGTAGATAACCCTACATTCAGCAGATGAATTATCTAACCATAAAGATATCCTTGAATGATTGTTTAACATTTACAGAAATGTAAAAATGTTCTTATTCGAAATGTCTTACATTTATCCAATAAAAGTTTGACGGTCTTGCTTATGCTCAGGGGTCCAAAAGTTTTTCTATATGAACCCACAATCTTCTGTTCAGCAGTGCTACCTTAAAGATACCACTTCCCAATTCACCAACATCTACACATTAAGCTTTACTACATTAACTTGCATTGCTGTCTGATTGATTTTCCTTATAAAGTAGTAACAACTGTGTCACATGGGTTTCGACTTTGCTGTATCCCCCCCCCCACACACACACACTGCAGTCATCAATATTATAAACCTAAATCTAAATGTGATGATTTTTTTCACAATTTTAGTCTACATCAACAGACTGATTTGAAAGATTTACAGCATAAAGTACACTTCTAAAGTACATTAAGGTCAGAAAGACACGCCAGTTGCCCCCCTTTCCGGATTGATTATCCTGTGAAGCGGGTGTTTTGCAAGATTTAAAGCCGAGACAGAAGGTCATGAAAATCCTACCTAATTGGCGATAAGAAAAACAAGACTTTTATGTGGTGTGTCATTTCTCACCACAGATCAGACCAGACAGGTCCTTCTGTCATCTTTCTCTTTTATTCTCTCTTTTCCTCTTGCTCTCTCTCTCACTTACACACACTCCTTCACCCATATCCCTCTACTCCCTGGTCCAGGGATGACTTGAACAGTAAATTAAATTAATGTAGGCCATTTTTCAATAATTTTTATTTCTCCAAAATGATTAAAGCTGATGTACGGAGTTCATTAAAACAGAAAACATTAGACTCATTAAAAAGCCATTAAAACTATTGTGGCACAATGATTTATTCTATCAGCAGGCCAAAAGAGAAAGTAACTCAAGTGCTGGGAAAGAGAGCGATGGGACAGAAAGGGAAGGATGGGCTGTTTCAAAGATAGAGGACCCCAATTTAAGCTTGCTAATTTGGATTGGCAGGGTACCACGGCCTTGTCCATCTCTCCTGCTTAATGGATGCTTGTGGATGGTGTGTGTATGATGCTTGTTGTTGCATCACTATGAATCATTTTGAAGGAGCTAAACTGTATGAGCTATTTACCTTAACATCTGATTCAAGATCAGTGCCTGGTGGTATATTGATGTGCTCACTTTGGCTCTCATTTGGCTCATGCCGGGCTTCGGTTCTTTTAGCAACCCATAATGAGGAGTTTTATTGCCCATTATGATTGAATCAGCACCTCTGCATACTCAGCATCTTCTCCTCTTCAAAATCCACCACCAGCATTTTCTGCGTGAAATGTCATAGGAGCCAATCTGTGGCTCAGAGAGGGGCAGGTGCTGGGTCATTAGTCTTGGTGATGGGTTAAGTGAAATCAGCTCCTTTCCTCCTGCACAGGGCTTGCTACTGATGATGGCCTGCTCCCCAGCTGCGGTAGTCCCATCAACTCGAGTAAAAATTTCCATTCAGAGAAACACAGGGTCTTATGGGATCGATTCAACTCCCAGGCCCCACAAAGCACCTGCCTTTCCCCACTGTGCCCCCTGCAATTTATTGCTCATCTGCTGCACAAATTACTCTTTCAAAGCTAAGTCATGCTGCAAGCAATATTCACTGACTTCATAGCTACAGACAAACCGAAAAAAAAGATACTATCATTTGTATCTTTGGGAATTCTCAACTTAAAAGTTTTCTCTGTGAGACTTTATATCAAAGTCCCTTCTTAACAGTCCAAGCTTTTTTTAAAAAAAGCAGCACTAAAGCTACTAAGCTGTACATTTTCCTGCCCAGGGGGGTATCCCTAAGAAAATGTCTTTCATAGCTCTCACTGATAAGGGCTAAGGGTGATAGAATAATCCATGCTTCAGTGGATCAGGGTTAAATGTCATGTTCAAAGCTTGAAGTTTAAACTACTAATCCATAGTCCAGAATTAAATAATTAAATCCCTCTCCTTTAAATAATAAAATATATTTACTTAAATTGTTTTTCAACACTTCATTTTACAACAGGTTGGTCAAAGTTAGTGTCCCACAAGGAACAGCTGTTTGGGGTAATTATGACACAACCAAGCCTGTTTTTCCATATGTATTTATGTTATTTGTGACTCTAAGAACTATATTGTCCTGAAGAGAAGTGTTTGGGTGAATGTGTGTAAAGCAAATTTCTTAGAAGACAAAAGTCTAAACAAGCTAAAAAATGGAAAAGTGATTTATTGAAAAAAAAAGTCTCTTACCAATTATCTAACAGAAATTCGTGGATGCCCTTACCCAAGATCTACTGTACTCTTATTGCAGTTTATACTATTAAGACAACTAACTCCCAATAATCTTTTTTACAGCACATCAGCAAGAACAGGAAAACATGGGAGTAGTCTGAATTAGAGAGGTCGCCAAGAAATCGCAGGGCCACACATAGACAAACAACCACATGCACTTACATTCAGTCCTATGGGCAATTTGGAGTCATCAATCAAACTAATGTACATGTTTTCGGACTGTAAGAGAAAACCGAAGTACCCGGAGGAAACCAACGCAAGCGCTGGAAGAACATGCAAAAGAAAGACCCCGTGCTTGGGAATCGAATCCAGGAGGCGACCGTGCTGCCTTATCTAAATTAGATAAAACCTAAACCTAAAAAAAGTTTTAATATTTGCTTTATGCCTCAGTTATATTACCAATAGAGACACAGTGAAGTTTTATACAGCCATGACCCATATTAAAATCTTTGCCATATCAAAACACAAAAATAACATTTTCTTCAATTACCTATTTAAAAGCAAACAGAAGTTCCCTTTACTGGTATTATACCAACTATTTTTAACATGAGAACACCATTGTGAAGCAAGCAAGGTCCATGAAAACATAGTTTTCCAACGTTAAAGTAGAAAATCGTGAGTGTCCTACACAGAGCTCAGACCCCATCGTGACTGAACACCTTTGGGATGAATTATAACACTGACTGCATGCCAAGCTTCTCTGTCATTAATCTCACTAATGCTCCTGTGGCTGAATGAGCAAATGCCCACAGCTACTAACCAAAATCTAAAAGCCTTCTCAGAAAGTTGGACTTAATCTGGAATAGGAGGTTAAAAGGACATGAGGTGTGATTTACCCTGTGCAAAAAAAACTAAACAAAAAAAGTCCTATATTTTCGCAAAGTATTAAGCCCTAATGTGGTCTATCAAAGTTTATGCAGATCCAGGTCACAGAATCTCTAGCCAATTCTATTTTATATCTCATATAAAATTATGATGAAAACATCCAAACAAATTATATATATGCACATGTTTATTCATACTTTTTTATAATTTAAAGCAATTTAACACAATTGACCTTTTCACAACTTCTGAAAGATTTAAAAAAAAAAGCAACACAGTTCCAAGCTTTTTTTAATATAGAAAATCAATGTTCTGTCTGTCTAATATATCGATATGCAGCGTATGTAGCAATCAATTGAAAGCTGGGCAAATCCACAGTCATGTCCCAAAATCTAGTTAAAAGCTTTCCTATGGTGTTCACACACCAACCAAAAAAGTGCAAAGGCTTTGCAAAGAAATAACAGTAATTATAGTACACAGGGGCAGCGCTAGCAATTTCAGGCCCTATGAAAAAGAATGAGGTTGGGCCCTGTACCACACCCATTACTCAATGTTAATAGTGATAATACTAATACCCAATGTGTGTGAGGCCCTTAGAGTTGTTGAATATTGGTTTAGTCTTGAAACATTTTCTCTTCTTTTTAGATTGGTTTCCACAATTTGGTACTACGTGTAAGGTTCTTGTAGAACTGTAAAAATAATCATTGTTACCTGTGAGCCCAGGTGGAAATTGTGTGTTAACCATATCTCAGAGTTGCTAAGATGTTTCTTATTATCTTATTTCCATCTGAATGATTTCGATTGTGTGTGTGTGTGTGTGTGTGTGTTGTATGTGTAGAAAAAATCTGAGCAGCCAGGTGCAGCATGGTGTATCCATCCTGTCAGGCTCCAAAGAAGAAAGCAGGATAAGAAGTGGACAACTCTAGGAACAACAGCTGCAGTCTCCTTTACATGGCTATGCCTCAGCAGACTGGAGCAATATCCACGTGGCTCTCTGGGGCCCAGCATAGGCCTAGCTTCTCCTAACTCTCTGCACCTCCCCTGAGACTATCTGGTAACTAGTGATAGCTTTGACATTACCTTTCAATTGCTCTGTCAATGTGTCACAAGGAAATAAATGTAAAGCCTAAAAAATAATTTTATAAAATAAAGATCTCAATTAAAGCACAGAACTTTGATGAAATGCATGAAAATGCCTGCATTTGATTGACCCTGTTTACTAACTATCTAGGCAAAAGTATTGGGAAAACTGATAATAACATCCATTTCTCGTTTAACCACAATAATATAACAATAAGTTTAAACGCTAATAATGGATGAATAGGTATGGAGTGAAGTTGATCTTTTACTTTATCACCAAGTTGATTAATGGGGTTGAGCTTAGGGCTGGGTGTACAACACCAACCATAAGATATCATAACTTTCAGGTAAATAGACCTAAAAAATTTTCTTAAGACCAACATAATTATGCATTATGTTATTTTTAAGTATTCTATAACCAAAGATTTACTTGTACAAAGCCTAAAAGGTGCCCAAATGGATTTTAGGGCTTTTATTTGACAAGTGTAGAGAGGGAAAGTGTTGTATGGATACACATTAATGTCTAAACCTTCTGTGACAAAAAGTCACTTTTGTGACATACTGTATATTAGTGTAGATGCCACTCGACTCGATACATAATATATTCCACAAAAATACCAGAGGAGGCTGTTTGAAGAGTCTAGTGCTCTTTTTCTTTATTTTTATTTCAATGAAAATGAAATATCTGTCAGAAAAAAAAAATCACATTTAGACATATTCCATCAATCACACAGCCCTAGATGGGATTATAATTTGTGTTAAAATTCTACATCCAGTTAAAAAACATGCTTTATACACTCATCATTCATTCATCTTTACCCGCTTATTCCCGAATCCGGGGTCATGGGGGTCTGCTGGAGCCTATCCCAGCGCACATAAGGCGAGAGGCAAACAGGAACATGCTAACAACTCCACCACCATGCTGTCCTTAAAACATTCATTTATTTCATTTATCTTCTTTACCCACTATTCCCTAATTTAGGGTAACAGTGGTCTGCTATATATAGCCTGTCCCAGCTATCTTACAGGGCCGCACACACTCACATTCACTCTTATAAGCAATTAAGAATCATCAATCTACCTAACATATAGTTTTTTTGGGTTTATTTTGGGAAAAAAATTGAGTTCCTGGAGTTCCCAGGAGGAATGCAATCTCACACAGAAAGGACCCTGCCAGGAATGGACCTTTGGTCTTCTTGCTTTAAGGCCACAGTGCTAACCCCTTTAAACCACTCTGCTGCCCGCATTGTAATACATGGTTTATTAAATTCAGTTTAGCTTTATTTATACAGAGCTTTCAACAATGTTCACTGTCTCAAAGCTGCTTTACACACGCTTATGCAGAGTGAAATAGTAGAAGAAGTTTGTCCCAAGAGCAAGCCAGAGATGGTGGTGGCATGGAAAAACTCCCTAAAAAAGATCTTGCATACTCCCAATGAATTAAAATTTTCCTGCTGATCATTTTTTTCAGGTATTTAACACATAATCTTTTCTATTTTGAATACATCTATAAGCCTTTTGCAAATTATACATGACATTCATGTTAGCTAAATTCTAGACAATTATTTCCTCTTTGAAGTGGGTAGAGGATTGTTTAACTTTACATTATTAGGCACATAATACTACTACTACCACTACTACTACTACTACTACTACTACCACTACTACTACTACTACTACTACTACTAAATATTATTATTATTGTTGTTATTATTATTATAGATTAGTAAAAGAAACTAGCACGGTCGCCTCACAATAAGGAGGTCCTTATTCGAATTCTGGTCTTGCAGTCTTTCTGTGCGGAGTTTGCAAGTACTCCCCGCACTTGCGTGGGTTTCCTCCGGGTACTCGGTTTTCCTCCCACCATCCAAAACATGTGCATTAGGTTGATTGGTGACTCTAAATTTCCCATAGGAGTGAGTGTGTCTTTGTGTGTGTGTGGCCCTGCGATAGACTGGCGACCTGTCCAGGGTGTACCCCACTGACTCTCAACCAATGTGTACTGGGATAGGCTCCAGCAGACCCCTGTGACCCTGAAAAATCGGGAATAAGCGGGTATAGAAGATGAATGAATGAATAATTGAAAGAAACTGTTTAATAGTCAGTTTCAACTAATATCACAGCTTATATAATAATAATCATAATAATAATAATAATAATAATAAATGCAATTGAAATTTTACAGATTAGCTATTTGAACAGCCAAAGACAAATCATAAAAAAACTATATCTGATATAGTGTCACAGTCAGTAAGCAAGGAACTTATACTTAATTTAATTACTTTTTGTTTCTTTTTTTAACCAAAAGAATATTCATATGTAACTTATTTACCAAATACAAATGATTAGAACATCAGTTTTTTATCATGCATATTAAATACACTGTACACTCACCTCTCTACCAATGAATGCAGTGACCAACCTGCTCCCACACCTGATTGTGCAGTCCAATTCTGCCGCATGTCTTCATTTTCTAGCTCCCCTGGAAAAAGTTATTCAGTTATTCTCTGACCAGACATACAATAGGTTACAATACCCATGCTGAAGCAAAAAAAACCCTTGGTCTTGTTCGGATGGCCACATAGAAGACAAGATCTTGCTTATTGCTGATCCACCAACTGTGCTGGTGATGATGTTGAGCTGAGAAAAACAACCCCTTACATTTTTTGTAAATATTTATTATATCTTTTTATGTAAAAACACTAAAGAAATGAAACTTTGCTACAATGTAAATAGTGAATGTACAGCTTGTTTAACAGTGCAAATTTGCTGTTCCATCAAATTCACTCAGCACACATTAATGTCTAAACCCTCTTTGATGGAAAGTCACTTTTGTGACATACTGTATATTGGTGTAGATGCCACTCGACTTAATAAATAATATATTCCACAAAAATACCAGAGGAGTTTGTTCAAGGAGTCTAGTGCTAAATTTTTCATTTTTATTTAAATCAAATCGAAATATCTGTCAGAAGAATCACATCTAGACATTTTTTATAAATCACAGGCCCTAGTTGGGATTATAATTTGTGTTAAAATTCTACATCCAAATAAAAAAGCATGCTTTATACACTCTATAAGTTATTTGTAAAACAGCTGAAACACTTCTGAAGACTTCACTTTGGACTATTACTTTAGGTACAAGTGTTAGATGTAATGATTTATAACTAAATCTTTTTACCTGAGTGTACAGTATACTTTATAGTCCCTGAGTTATAGTCTCTCCCTCTCTCAGAAGCTCCTTTAAGAGATGAAATGAAACATTAATCAGCAAATTGTGCATTACTTTTCTAATTAACATTCAAGAGGTTTTAACGTTGCAATGTTTCATTAGCTTGTATGCAAATAATTTTGAGTGATTACCTCATTTGGCCATAGAGCACATGATGTATTGGCCTGGCAATAGCACAATGTGTGTGTGTTGTGTGTGTGTGTTTTGGGAAGGGTAACCGCATAGCATGATCAATGGTCAGCTTCTCTATCCCATGGCTCAATTTTAGATGCATTTTATATCAGCTCCTTAAGCGCAGAGGAGGCATGTTAACCTAGGTTCCACAGCCAATTCTCCTGTCACATTGTGCTGCAATGATATATATCTGTACCTTGATTGCTTTCATTCCCCCCTGTGTGGGGATGTGAATGTGTGAGGTTATAATTTGCTTTTTAAATCAGTGCTTGTTTTTTTGCTATAACCCTATGTCCTTGAATGTCTAGCTGTAGCATGCAGGGATTATTTAGTGTTTGTATTGTAATTGTCATTGCTGTGTATGTGACAGGGTGAGTGCAGCATGGTTTACATGCACTTCGCAGTAAGTAATACTTAACGCTGAGCAGCCAGCAGATTGTCGGAATGCATCATTAGATGGTGAACTGTAGATGGGGAACTGGTTGCAAGCTGGCTTATGCCCATTGAATGGGCTTTTGGCAAATGAGACTATAACTATAATTTTCATTCCATATATAAGTTTGTGGTAACTTGACCATCAGATCTGTATCCGTCCCTAAACTGTTGCTAAAAATATGGAAGCACACAGCTGTCCAGAATGATTTTGTATGTTGTAGCATTACATTATTTCATCACTGGAACTAAGAGACTCCAACACTGTCCCAGAATGACCATGACCCTGCGCACAATGCGCATTATCACATTATGTGTAATTATACAGTTAAAAACAAGCATAACACAAAGTCCTTATCTTAACACCACAAAAAATTTACTGGAATGCTGACTGCACCCCAAACCTCCTCAAATTAGTGTCTGATCTCACTAATACCGTAGCTGAATGAAGAGATATCTCACGTCAAGCTTTGAACCGTAGTGGAACTCTTACTAGAAATAACAAAATAGGAATACATTTAAAATAAGACCTTTGAAATTGCATGTGTTTGTGATAACTAGGTAACCACAAAGTTTGGCAATATAGTGTATCAAATTTCCACACAAACATCATATATGCATTATACTACTGCTGTCTGCTCTTTTCGATTGAACTTTCATTGTTCTTATAATACACATCTGTACGGTTGACCCTAAATAAATTTTTTTAAAAGAACTTTTGCATGCAAAAGGCCAATTTAAGGCAACCTACTATGACGAGTTGAAAACTAAGTTGTGTTGCATCCCTTACAGCGTTTAAAACATTTTTTTTTTATTTTTTGGTAGTGTGACATGAATTTATGTAGCCAAAATAAATAAGGGTTCGCAACCTTTTTGTCTGAACAGAGGATAAATAAAATAATTGAATGCACTGTGATCGTTTTCTTAAATGCTAAAAACCTCAAAATATTATGCAACCCCCTCAAAGCTCACTGAGACCCCTTTATCTCAGAACCCCCTGTCTTTTTATATCTGAATAATTTAAATGTTTATATCAAACTAACTTTAGGCTCCAGTTCGATCACAGATTTTGTCATTAGAATGTGGAAATACTTCACAGTGATTACAGTCATATTGCCAAGACTCTCTCTTATTTGCAGCCAAGCAAGGGCCCTAAAGAGAAGAAGATGCAGAGCCTCAACATTGACTTGGCATAGAGTTGTAGGAAATGGGAAACGTACATACTGGCTACTGCGCAGCGTCACGCAAGTCGTGGTTCTGTGCGCCAAGGCACATTCAGAGCTCAGCAATGAGGTCCTTGTAGCCAGAAATTATTATTAGTTTTGCTCAGAAGCTCCCAGTTACAGTACAAAGAGCATTATTTATAATATTACTTTTCAGTATTAACCATTGATTAATTTATTTATTTTCTATAACCACTTATTGCCGGAGCCTATTCCAGCGCACATGTACCCTGGACAGGTCGGAAGTCCATCTCAGGGCCACACGTAGACAAACAACCACACACTTACACTCACTTCTATGTGCAATTTAGTATTATCAGTCATCCTAATGTACATGCTTTTGGACTGTGGGAGGAAACCGAAGTACCCGAAGTAAACCCACGCAAGCATGGGAGAACAGGCAAACTCCACACAGAAAGACCCTTGCCCAGGAATTAAACCCACAACCCTCTTGCTGTGAGGCAACCGTGCTCACAGTCACACCACCCTAGTGTTACCCAGATCATTATAAATTTCTTTTTTGGTTCCATGTCAAGGTTTCTATTTCATCTTAGGTTTGTCCACCATTGCTTTAGGTTTGCTCATCACAAAGTAAGAATTTGCTTTTAGAATAATCCTATTGTTAAAACTGTTATGTAAATAAATTGAGTTCAATTACATTCAATGTTATGATAACCTAGTTTCCTATCTAGCAGATGTGTCCCAGAGTGGTTTGGCTATAAATGGACAAGAACCCTTGATAGTATGAAGTGGTTGTTGGAAAATGAATAAATAATTTTATCCATTGACAGGGCTTTGAAGAAAACTGCTAAATCAGCCGATAGAACATTCTACAGTGAAGGGATTGGACAGTTATAGCATCTCATTTTACAGTGAGAAGCTCACCCAGCAATACGTTTTTCCTGCTTCAGTGCACTTTGAGAAATTGTCTTTCATAACCCAACTCTTAATGCTCCCAGCAACCCTCTGGTTTCTTATCTATGCTCAACACTCAAGCTGAAACCCTGCACTCAGCCAATATCATTACATGACAAGTGCCGATATGTCCACTTTTGTGTGATGCATGAGTGTCTGATACGCCGGTCTTCAAGAGAGTGGCTTTACATTAGAGGCTAAGGAAACCAGAAGCTATTGCCTTTCTGACAGTTCTTCAATATGCAAACTTTATGTATGTTTTTTGCAACCTAAGATTTTGCCAAGTATTTGATAAATGCCCATTTATGTTTCTGATTAAAAGTGGGTGGAATGTGCCCTATTTTCTTAATGCAACACTTTTTTGGTGGACATTAGAAAAAAAGTTTTCAAGAGCCTTCTTACACAGAAGATTTAGCAATTAATTATAAAGTGCAGCGAGTAGTTTTAATTAGCCTAATGACTATAATTTTTTAATTACAATGGGCTATACTGATTACATTCACCAGACTTCAGAAAAGACAGTGTAGAAATATTTATCGATGGAAGAAAAGACTGTCATTTCACTGTCACTAGGACTACTTTTTTAAAATGTTTGATTAATTAGTATATATGAATATATTTTTTTTATTATTGGGCAGTGCATTTGGTACCTGGGCCTTTGGGTACTTACTCACCTAGTACTAATCTTAATAGCACCATGTCGCAATTTTAAAAACTATCAATACTATACAAAAACCCAATACATCACAGCATGGCATTGGAGAGCAAGAGAGGCATTTTTTTGTATTGAGGCTGTAACAGAAGAGAATAAACTGTTGGGGATGAAATAACACAGTTTAATGAAACAAATGTGAGAATTTAGGTAAATGTAGGTCAGCTTGCTAACACTAAGTGGCCACCACTGAATATTTTCGAATATTATTTAAAAGGTTTAGAAAGTATACAAAGTATTAAATACTGTGAAGTCAATATATGTATATGTATATATAAACAGTTATTACATAGTTTTTAGATGTTATTTTTGCAGATATGTTTAGTTCATGATTATATACGATTTATTTTGTTTGGTTAATTATAAAACATCAGATTTTTTTTTTCCACAAGCACTCTAGTATCTCTTTTGTTCAGATCCTC
This sequence comes from Sisor rabdophorus, assembly GCA_026260075.1. NCBI lineage: Eukaryota > Metazoa > Chordata > Actinopteri > Siluriformes > Sisoridae > Sisor > Sisor rabdophorus. Next base: position 11,623,786 of record JAOTQW010000029.1, on the reverse strand, counting down.
AGAAATGTCAGTCATGATTACGAACAGATGACCAGCATGCCCTCCAACACTTCCTCATTACCGCAGGATCAGTGATGTGAAGAGCATGACAGAAGATTAATCGCTGATCTAATGAAGAATGTAATTAGGCTTCAATTAATACGTAATTAATATTTGGAATAATTGAAACCATACTACCTAGGGCAGCAAAAGTGGATCTTGAAATATATCAAGAATAGACAGACAAAGAGAAATAAAAAGAGAGAGAGAGGGGAAAAAACAGAAGGGATACGCTTTATCCCTATAAAGCATATGAGAGAATAGGGTGAGTGTAAATTGCACAGATTAGGGTAAATATTACAGAACTTTTCATATCAAGAGTGATCAAGTATAAAAGGTTAGTCCCACAGATGACGGGCGCTTGACATAAAAAAAAAACAAAACGCTATAGTAAAAAAGAAAATTGTGCTATTAGAATTTAGAGGAAATTCAAAGAAGTAAGGTAAAATGGCTGTTAATTTCTTCAATTCACAGCTTTTCCACACCTCAGTAAATTCACTAATTTTTCATTTAATTGCAATCTTGTAATTAAGATATTTCACACAGAGGCTCTGAAAATGTTTCATTAAGGAAATTAAAGCATGTTTAATCCGATTAGTGGGAAATATAAATAATTCCCACCTGTTTGTCAACCTGTTAAAGGTTTTCATTACTTCAGGGAATAAGGCATCTGCTCCAAGGGTCGGAATAGGGTGTAATGGACTTGCACGAATGGGAGATATTAATGATTAAAATTTTAAATCACACTGTCGCCTCACAAAAAAAAGATCCTGGGTTCAAGTTTGCATGTTCTCCCCACAACAGAGGGTTTTCTCTCGGTACTTTAGTTTCCTTTCACAGTCCAAAAACATGTACATTAGTTTCATTGGTGATTCTAAATTGCCCATAGGAGTAAATGTAAGTGTGTGTATGGTTATTAATGTATGTGTGGCCCTGTGATGGACTGATGACCTTTCCAGGGTGTACCCCTGCCTCTTACCCTAAGTGTGCTCGAATAGGCCCCAGCAGGTTTCCATAACCTCAAGTTATGGAATAAGCAGGGATAGAAGATGAACACTTCTGTAAATACAGCAAAATTTAAAAATCTTTTTTAGTTTTGTGTTTGTGGTTCGTTTTGGTAATGTGTCCCTCTTTGATAATATTTATAACTCTACTTTATACATTTATTGTGTATATAAATACTATTTTGTCTGTTGCTGTGCCTTAGCAACAACAAGATCCTACTTTGGGGATTCACTGCCTGGTCACTGTCCTCAAATATGGCCATTTGTGGGCAAAGCAAAGACATCAGAATTACACGCTCACTGTGCTTACAGTTAGCTCACTCAAGAGCTGACTGAACATGCTCAACTCCCAAACAGACAATACACAGCAAATGTGTATCCAACAAATTGTATTGCTGCCTGAATGCTTATATTTTATTCATACACACACACACAAACATTACTAAAGAGAAAGTGCTTATCGAGACATGTTGTATATATGACACCTGCCTATTTCACACCTGCCTCAGGTCAAAATGTCCTGAATTAAAACTTTTGTTATGTTGTTGTTATGTTTTATTGTTGGGAAAATTTACTCTTTCGTAGCCAATCATTATCATTAATTATGTGTTCCACATCACCCTATATTCACCAGAGAAAAAACATTGCAATTTAGAGTCACTAATAAATTTAATGTAAATGTTTTTGGACTGTGAAGGAAAACCAGAGTACCCAGAGGAAACCCATGCAAGCACATTTGAAATAAATATTTTAAAAGTATCATGTTTTATTGTCATTAATAACAACTAGGTAAACAATATTTAGTTTTATTTCTTACATGTTACTAAAAACATGTATTGTATTTATACTGTTGTTATTCCCATCACCGTTCATGGCTGCATTGCTTTTCTGGGTTTTCCTTATTTTCATGACTTTTCCTGATTTGAACACAGAGCAGACGACTTGTTTGAGTGCAATTATCTCTGCGTAGTAGACAGAGTGTAAATATCACCATGCTTGAGTTGGCTGAGTAGTTGAGAAGAGGTGACATAGGGAGATTTTTGACAGACTGGGCAATCAAACTCCAATGCACTAATTTCACAATCTGCAGGGTATACGCAGAGACTATGCATCATGAACAATTTTTTTGTCCATGCAGTAAGTATCTAATTTAAGAGGCTTGCTGTTTTTAATGAGCATGCCTTACAGCATGAAACAAAGTCTAACAGTTTGAGTTGCTTTTCTCTCACCTGTCAATCATTTGTTGGACCAAAAGAACTGACCATACCAAGAAAACAAAAGCTAAATTAGGCATTGCAGTAATGCAACCTTAGATATATACATTATACATCATACAATACATAAGAAAAAAATGTGTCTGAACATCTTAACAGCACACCGACATTCATTCATTTTCTATACCTGCTTATATCCAAACTTTTTAGGGTCACAAGGGTCTGCTGGAGCCTATCCTATCCCACATTGGGTGAGGGTGTACCCGGGGCAGGTCGCCAGTCCATCGCAGGGCCACACACACACACAACCACATGCACTCACATTCACTCCTATGGGCAATTGAGAATCACCAATCAACCTAATGCACATGCTTTTGAACTGTGGGATGATATCACATGAGTACCCAGAATACACGCAAGTGCAGGAAGGACATGCAAACTCCACAAAGAAAGACCCTGCACCCAGAATTCGAACCTTTTTGTTATGATGCGACCGTGCTAACCACTACGCCACCGCGCCGCCCCACACCGGAAAAAACTTATTTTGGTATGTCTTTGTACATTGCAGCAATAAATAATTATTACACAAAGACCCTGTGCTATATGGTGTGTTATGGTTCCAACTCAATAAGAATCACACTGAACACTTTTGGGAACTGACTGCAACACATGCATTTGGTACCTTGGCTCCAAATGGGGAATTATACAATCATAATATTACCTTCTCTTAGTACTACCGCTATTAAAAGGTGGGAACTTCACGATTATAGAAACCAACAATCCAATCCAAAAACACAATAAAACATGGTATGGCATTACAGAGAAAGAGACATCTATCTATCTATCTATCTATCTATCTATCTATCTATCTATCTATCTATCTA
>JAOTQW010000029.1:11547074-11561853 GCA_026260075.1 Sisor rabdophorus | reverse complement strand
CATATAGGTCTTTGTTAAACACCTTATCCAGATATAGCCTTCACATAAAAGTTCGTTCAACTAGCTGTCGGATAAGTCAACAAGTTCTATTAGTCAGCTAAGGCAGGGTGGGTCATGTTGAATGGGGTGGTCCATTTAATCCAGTTTAGTGGTGTTTAGTGGATTTAGGTACAGTGCTCTGTGCAGAACAGTGGAGTACATATTAACAGTGTGGATTAACAAACTACATCCACACTGAGCTTGATATGTGGCTTTGGCATTTAAATGCAGGAACAATTTCAAGATATTTATATCCACCAAAGAAGAAAACAGGGAGTTAGACCCAAACAGACATGTTTTTATTTTACAGAGGTCAATCAAACAGTAAAACAAGGAAAACAACATATTTCTTATTGTGGACTTTGATGTTAGACACAGACTGGATAAGCAGGGTGTATGGAGAATACCAGGAAGACCGAAAATATCACAGGCATGAAAATCAGTCAAAAAGACAGCGTATTCGGAGTCTGGGGGGTAGGCAAATAAGCAAGTGAGTCCTTCTTCCACCAATGTGTACACCAGGGCTAGGGTGAGTAAGGAGCCTAAATAGGTAGTGTGTATGTGATTAGTTAGGAAGCAGGTACATGTGATTTCTACTCAGGGCATTATCAATAGTGCATGGGGAAAGCCTGGCTTTTTTTGGACTATTTCTTATTTTGACACTCACAAATTAATATTCATAATATGCACAATAGCAGCACCTCTGTTATTTTAAAGAAATACACAAACAAATGCAGATTATACAATTAAAAGTGCATCACTGACATCTATCACTGAACTGAGAAATGGACCAAGTAACCATGACCAAGGGCAGGGCATCGAAAAGTGTTATTGATTTCCATTCAAGGTGAATAGATACAAAACGTTGTGGAACACTATTCAAACAGGGGGTAATTAATCAGTTGTTGTTACTTTGAACTAAATGTATACAAAATAATTTATTTTATTAACAAAAAATTAACAAAAAAATATTTTAAAAATCATTTAGTGAACGCACGCATGCGGTTTTAAATCAGCTTGAAGTAAACTTGTAAGTATCATCCAGTTTTTTACTCAAGCGCTTTCTGACTTTGTTGGGAGCTAGAGACGTGTCATTTGATTACATTACTGTTGACCTAAGCACACCACGCAACACCTACCAAATCATGACAAAATTGGGTTTGTCATATTTATTGTATAATCTGATGAACGAGAGTGCTGTGACACAATACAGCTCAAATACAATGTTCCTCAGCATGCTGCAGCTCAGGGTCCAGAGGGAACCAGGTGGGAAATTTCATAAACAAGCACAGCAAAATATGACTGAAAAAAAAGTTTGTGAACACATTTATGGAAATGACTTAAAGTTGTTTATAATAAAACCTTTTTGTTTTTTGTATGACTTAACGGTTTTCAGTGTCTTATAGAAGCTCCTAATTACACACGCTGGATCTTGTCTAGATAAGGTTTTGTCATTAGAAATGATGTGTTAAGCACTACTTTTCTTTGATGAATATGGATGCAGCTGAGCCCAGGAATAAGCCAAATAATGAGCGTAAGTATATGAGAGTTCTAACACACTAAACCCTTTGTGGTCTTCAGTGTAGCTTATGGTTAAGCTGAGCCACAATTTACCAAATGCCTCATAACATACAACCCTATGGGCTTTGAAATATCCATACTTCAACAAATAGTTGCAGCAGGGGCATTTGATATCACACTAAGTACATAGAGATCAAAAAGATGTAAAAAAAATGTACAAAAAGAATGTTCTTCTTTAAATACCCATGTCATAGACCCAGGAAAGTCTATTATGTATTACCGAGATCATTAATTTTTTCAAAAAAATATCTCCTTGGGTGAGATTTTTTTTTTCATGCAGCGCACTTAAGAGTCTCTCTCTTTTTTTTCCTCCCTGCTAGTTCCAGTGCCTTGGGTGACATAGCGTTCATATTTCAGATCTTCTGGGAGGGAACCGCTATGAGCTATAGATGTATATTTAAATTTATCTTCGCACTGGTGCCATGTTAGAGTCACTTATTAATGCTGGAGTAGCTTTTTCCCAGTGATTCCTTTCAGGATACTGGTCCTTTACATGTTTCTTGTCTCTTGTTACTAAGCATCAAACTCATAAATATTTTTATTAAAAGTCTCAGGACTTTTAGATATATATGTTATACAATGTTTTTAATAATAATAATTTTGGAGGCTAATATATAACTAGCCAATTTATATGTCACTAAGTAGTTCAGTGTATTCTTCTCATGTCCACAACTCATCTTTTTCCACTTTTTCAGTAATTAGCAGTTACTGACCCATTTATCTGTGGTTTTGATATTAGCAGTAGAAATTTCCCTTGCCAATTGTCGTCCTAATAGACTATGATGACAGGGTCCTTGAAAAATCGATCAAAGTACCACGCCTTTAGTGGGCATATTTTCATTGGCTGAGGTAACAAGAATCAAAGAAAATAATCTATTTTACTTTTCATTTTATTTTGGTTTAATTTTTTGGGGGGGGGGTTTATTTATGTTCTTCCAGTGCTTGCGTTGGATTTGTTCTGGTTTCCTCCCACAGATCAAAAACATGTACATTAGGTTGACTGGAGACTCAAAATCACCCATAGGAGTGAGTGTGAGTGTGTGTGTGTGTGTGTGTGTGTGTGTGTGGTTGTTTATCTATGTGTGGCCTTGCGATGAACTGGTGACCTATGCAGGGATTCTGTTTACACAAATATATTTCAAGTATATTTATTCATACAGAATATATATTACTTCATAAAACTATGCTATCCTTCAGTACTGTCCCATCTTGTGAAAAAAAGGTATTCATTTTCCATTATGAAACATGATTTTGCATGTATGAGCTAGCGGGGGTAATCTGGACATCCTGAATTATCAAATAAAAGGCTTTCTTTTATGAGGTGCCAAGTCAAAAGAGGCTAAGCTTGTTTGATCAATAATGCAAACCCTAGGAGCGCATGGTTCTTTGCTGCAGTTTTGTGAAAGCCCTTCATGAGGCATTGAAAATGAAAAAACATCTTTACATACATGGGTGAAAGACTGTTCTTATTACATATTGAATTTGGTTTACTCAAAAATCACTTTTCAAGTGGCTCCTTGGTGAACTTCATGTGGGCAAAAGTATTCGGTAGCTTAAACAATAAAATCATATATGCTTTTGATTACACAATGTATGACATATAGTGAATTTTTTTCCTTCGCATATTTTTAAAGTTTGGGGTTACAGTGCCCAGAGCAGGATGAGTTAGGATCTTGCTTATGCCCAAAGAAACAAAGTTGATGGGGCCCGATCCCAGGATTTCCTGGTCTTCCAGTCAACAACTTGTGCCGTAACCATTTGAGCCATCACAGCCACTGCTAGGTCATTGGTGCAGTGTGTGTTAAATCCTGTCAGTAACCTAACTAATCCCAGCACTGTCTTCTGCTTAACACCTGTGTTAAGACACAAGCTCTGAATCTAAACTTACCATCTTTCACACTACAAGCCGAGTATAACTACAGTGAAACCAGGGTGTGCTAAGAGAGCACATTCCAGGCAGCTAAAATACTATTGGAGGTTGTTGCCAACTAATTATAGACCACGTTTTTACTGTGTGAAAACTTATCTCACACAGTTGCTGTGTTTGCTAGACTTACTTGCCATGGTATAATGCTGAACAGTGTGAGCAGGAAAGAGAGAGAGAGAAGGGACAGAGAGACTATGGAGAAATAGAGAAAAATGGAATAAGAAAAAGACAAAATAAATAGCAAAGATGAAAAAATTCAAATAGAGGGGAAAGCTTCATAAAGTAATATATTTGCATACAATTTTAAACACTGCGGTTGAAGAACTAATATAAAACAATAAATCTATGAATTTAGTTTGAAGTCTAGGTAATCATGTAATCATTAAGGAAAAGGTGGTACAGTGGTTAACTTGTTGGACTGCTAATTAGAGAACCAGGCTTTCCAGCACCACTAATCTGCCAAGACCAGGCCTTTAAACCCTTCAAATTGCTCCAGCTATAGAAAAAAAACAATGCATTTCCTCACCTCTTGAAAGAACAACACCACATTAAATATGTGAAATTGCTAAATCGTAGAATTTTAAGTAGCTTACTGATGCCCTTTGTTTCCTTTAATTCTGGTAAATACTGTTTCTGTCCTAGCTTTTTTTATGGATGATCTCATAATAAATAAATGTTGTCCTTTGCTAAATGGTGTTTTTTTAAATCTGTTGATTATCTGCCCAAACAGTGGCAATCTCAGACACAGTTACATAATCTCATACAAAAAGTAAGAGAAGGAGGGTGATATTTAATTGACAGATATGATGAAAGAGTCAGAGGAGAAGCTTAAATTTACCCCACTGGGAGCAGTAGTGAGGATAACGTGCAGGTGTCCTAAGCAAATGCAGCTGAAATGGCAAAGTGTTTTGACCTCACCCTACTGAAAACCATTTGGATAAACTAGAACATACACAACACCCCAGACCTTCTCACCTAACATCAGTGCCTCTCACCAATATTACCGTAGCTCAGTAAGCTATTCACACACCAACATCTAGTTTAATTTGTAAGAATTGTAAGAGTGAATATAGCCACAAGAATATGATTAAATTTAGTATCCTAATTCTTAGGCGCAGTGGCGTAGTGGTTAGCACGGTCGCCTCACAACAAGAAGGTTCTGGGTTTAAATCCGGGAACGGGATCTTTCTGTGCGAAATTTGCATGTTATCCCATGCCTATGTGCGCTTCCTCCAGGTTTTCTCCCACAGTATAAAAACTGCATGTGCATTAGGTTGATTGGTGATTCTAAATTGCCCATAGGGGTGAGTATGTGTATGTGTGTTTGTGTGGCCCTGTGATGGACTGTCCATAATCATCTTTACAATTCTCCTCCCCTGCCTTTCGCCCTATGTGTGCTGGAATAGGCTCCAGCAGACCCCCGTGACACCGGATTTGGGAATAAGCGGGTATTGAAGATAAATGAATGAATGAATCCTAATCCTTTCAAGAAATGTCTTTTGTCCATATTGTGAGGGAAATGGTAGCTCAAGATGTTGGATTATTAATAAGAAAATCAGGGTTTAATTTCCAGCACAATAAAGTTGTCAATATTGGGTGCTGAACAAGGCCCTTAACCCACAATTGCTCGGTTAAATAAAAAATCTAAATGTAAGTCTGTCTGTGTAAAGATGTCTACCGAATGGCATAAACTATTTAATGTCAATAACTTGTTTGTATGTTTTTTGTATTAAAAATTGACAGAAGAAAGAGAGCAACGATCAACAGAATATTCACTTATTCATTCATTCATTCATTCATTCATTTTCCATATTTTGAGGGTATTTTCTATACCAGCTTATTTCCTAACACTGGGTTATAGGGTTTGCTGGAGCCAATCAGAGCGCACATAGAGCAAAAAGGAGTGGTACACCCTGGACAGGTTGCCAGTTCATGGCAACACAGACGAACAACCACAAACACTCACGTTCACTCCTATGAATCCAGAATTACCAGTCAGCATAATGTACATGTTTTTGTTGATTTTGATTTGATTTTGTTGAAAAACATGTACATTTGGTTGATTAGTGACTCTAAATTGCCCATATGTGACTGTGAATGTGTGTGTAGTTGTGTGTGTGGGGCCTGCAGTGAATTGGCGACCTGTCCAGGGTGTACCCCCTGCCTCTCGCCCAATGTGCACTGGGAAATGCTCCAGCAGACCCCCGAGTTCGGGAATAAGCGGGTATAGAAGATGAATGAATAAATGAATTTTTAAAATTGTATCGCTTCTTTGTGAAAGTCTGACTGGGCCTCCTGCGGGACAATGAGTGCAATTAGTGTAAACTTTCCGATCTACACGGATGTTAACTGATTGTAATCTGGCCGGTAATTAAGGTAATAAATATTTTTAGGGCTGATGGACTAGTGACATCGAGATAAACAACTTACACAAAGTTTTTTATCTTACAAGGTTTATAAAGAAAATTATAAGTCTTTTTTTTTAAATAAAATATTCAAATACTTAAAAAAAAGAAAAAAACGATCAACTTAGCTGCATGTATAGTGTTTATTTTAATACTAGATAAGACTGTGGGAGATTCTGTCTCCAGAGCAACTTCTATGTACATAGTATCTACTTATAATCAAACTCCCTCTCACTCTCTTTCCCACATATGATCTCTCTCTGTCTTTCTTACTTACGCCCAGGCAGACCTGCGTTTATTTAAAGCTTTTTTTAAATAAATGCTTTAAAATTTATTAACGTCTCAAATTAATTTCTTTATAATTATGACTGGGTGACGGTGGCGTAGTGGTTAGCTCGGGCCCAGAATGTTAGATTCTTGCCCATAGGAGTAATTGTTAGTGTGTGTGGATGTTTATATATGTGTCATTTTGTGACCCCTAGTTAGGGAATAAGTTGGTATAGAAGATGAGTGAATACTTATGTTGCTATATATTTACAGTGCACTTTGTTGTGACACCAAAATCAAATTGATTTATGCCCTCTAGACACATAACTCTTTTGCATTTATTTATCCATCTTCTATTCCTGCTGAGGCCTATCCCGGTGCACATAGGGTAAAAGGCATGGGTACACCCTGGACAGGTTGCCAGTCCTTTGCAGGGTCACCCACACACACACTTACACCAGGGAAATTTTTTAACCAACCTAATGTACATGTTTTTGGAACATAGAAAATATAGAAAATACAAACAAATCTGTTATGTATTTTTTAAATAAAATGTTCATTTTTTAAATAAAAATTTTATTAAATAGCATTATTGTGTCTATCAGAATATTAGATCCTTCAAGGCTACCTAAATCTTATATATCTTATATACCTGCTTATTACCTAATTTGGGGTCACGGGGGTTTTCTGGAGCCTATAACAGCTCTCTGAATGACAGAAAGGGTACACTAGGCAGCTTGCCAATCCATCACAAGGCCATACATACTCTCACACTTCCATTCCTATGGGCAATTCAGATTGATTACATCTTAAAATTTTTGGACTGTGAGTACTTGGAGTAATTAAATATAAATTTAAAAAAATAATTAACAAACTAATTTTTTATGTTTATGCATTTGGAATAGAGGAGTACACGTCCTAAAACATCAACAAATGAATTCTTATTGAAAATTGTAAAACTGTGATCATAACTTGTGTTTTGTTGTACTTCCAGTTTGATGTCGGTTGTAGCTTTATAGACAAATGCAGGAAAACAGCTGCATGTATCCATGGTGACACATGGTTTATTCCTTCTCTCTCAGGTTATCATTTGCCAGGACTTGCCCTGCCATGACCGCCGGCTTCCTACTGAGACCTCATCATGCTCCAAGTTAGCATTTCCCACCCTTCTCCCCACTCATCCCAGGGTTCCAGCTCACACTTAATAATTCATGTTCCTTCTTGCTGAACAGACTGCTGCCCCACTGAGAGATCACATGTCTTTCACTCGCCATTTTCTAGACCCTCAGCAAATCTATTTCCACCCCAGCTGTGTACTCCAGGCCTGTGGTCTCCTTCCATGAAGGACCCCAATGCCTATCCAGCTGGGCTTGTATACCCACGCCCCTTCTTTGACCTTGATGTCGTAGAAGACGATGTATAAGAAAGCAAATGGTTTATGTCAAATATAACCTTTAATCACCCCATAATGGGAGGTTGTTTACAAACATCAACAAAAGGATGATTCTCCACAGATTACCCTGATCTGACTGTGGAATGTGGTGTAAATTCATATTTGCAGCATTTGGCAGACATATACAGAGCTCTTTTGTACAACTGAGCAACAGCAAGTTGGTGGGTCTGGGAATTAAAGCCAGATCTTCCAATTATCTGTTCATCACCTTAACCACTTTGCCACCTTTACCCCTTGATTGCATATAATTTGAATTCTTTTTACTTCTCATATTACTCCTTTGACCTCTGTTTTAACGATGCTGGACCAAGAGTAAGTGGTAGCTCAGTGGTTTAGTTGTTGGACTGTTAATTGGAAGAGCAGTTCGATTCCCAGCACCACGTTGCCACTGCTGTGGCCTCAATTGCTCAGTTGAAATAGAAAAATTAAAATAAAAGTAAGTTGCTCTGGATTAGAGGGGTCTGGAAAATGGTAAAAAATGGTAGAACACATTCAATTTTAAAGGCCATAGATTACATTTAGCAAAATCCTTGAAGCACTCCTACCTGATGTCCTACATGGCTTAATGTGCTTAAGTAAAAATGATGTCATTCTCTTCTGCTTAAAGGCTAAAATCATATGTACATCCGCTCAGGTATCCCAATATGTTTGTCTGAATCTTTATGTATATAAGCTAATGAAGCTTAAGAAACTAACGGCAACAAATTTTTATTCAGGTTTTTAGTGTTGGGGTGATCTTTGCTGCCAGATGGTGCGATAAAAGCTAGTACATATAATGTGAGGATATGGCTTTCTCAATTCTGCCTGAAGTTGATACAATGTAGAAAAGTAGAGAAAACTTTTATTTATACTTTCCCTAATATTTTAATTGCAGTGTAACTGCCTGACTCTTTGCTAAGAAAAAATCTGCAGGACAGTAGTGTGAGCTTGGCACTGAACCAGAAGTTTCTACTTGCTTTTATTGTAATATTTTACCTAATAGTAATACGTGATATCCATCTCAGCCTGCAGCACTTCAGTTGTCACATTGTCAGACGGTTCAAAAGTCAATAGGCATCAGAAACTGACATGAAAATTCATCCAGAGTTTTATGTCATCAGTCTGTAACACTTTTCGTAACCCACGGCATCTCACTAAATAGTAGCTAGCAGCAAACAAAAACATTAAAAAAACATCTGTAGCAGCAATTTTACTGATTTGTCTGCTGATTTTTCCATCTGACTAATTTCAACATTTACCTTGGAGGTTTAAATGTTTTTTTTTTAAGTATGGCTCTCTGGTTCCCCCTGTTTTCTTCCAGTTTCCTGTTGTCACAGTAAAAGTGACACTGCACACTGCAAACTGCTAACAGTGTTAACAGTTGTTAATCAGCTCATAAACAGATTTTAGCATAGTGTCATGGAAATATTGTAAGATTACAAGATTAGTCTGTGACGTGTGGTGGCATAGTGGTTAGCACAGTTGTCTCACAACAAGAAGGTCCTGGTTTTGTTCCCAGGTTGTCTTTCTGTGCATAGTTTGCATGTTTTCTTCAAACTTGCGTAGAGTGGGTTTACTTCAGGTACTCCGGTTTCCTCCCACAGTCCAAAAACATGTATATTATGTGGAATGCTGAGTAAGTGTGCGTGGTTGTTCATCTATATGTGGCCCTGCGATGGACTTGTGATCTGTCCAGGGTGTACCCCTGCCTTTAACCCTATGTGCGCTGGGATAGGGTCCAGCAGACCCCGTGACCCTGTGAGTCATGAAATAAATGGTTATAGAAAATTAATGAATGAATAAGATGTTTTTTTATACAGCTGATTTAAGCCTTTGAAGTACAGCCATCACTTGATCCTTATATATTGGTTCATAACGTATCATATAAAAAAATTAGTTGCACATGTCATACATTTTTAACCTAGTCTTTGATGCTTTGGATGGATGATGCATCGCCACTGAGACATCAAAAAAGCTCTTTGCTTCTAATATAAGCTGCCCTTAATGCAAGACATCTTTTTAGATTGCTGTTCTGTGAAACACTCAAAAATCCATTTTCCCTGCAGCTATTTGTTTCCTGGCTCCTTTTCACTTGTCTCTCAGTTTTTCCAAGAACATTTAGTACATTTACAGTCTTATTAGAGAAAAGAAAATAATGATTGTCCCTATACTTTATATAGAACTATATAAACATTTTACATGTGTAAAATATTTATTCATTTATCTTCTATACCTGCTTATTCTTGAACTCTGGGTCTATCCCAGCGTACATAGGGCAAGAGTCAGGGAATAGACCCTTGACAGGTCGCCTGTCCATCACAGGGCCACATACAGACAACCACACACTCACATTCACTCCTATGAGCAATTTTTAGAGTCACCTATCAACCTGTACATGTAAATGTTTTTTGACTGTGGGAGGAAACTGAAGCACCCTGATTGGTAAGGTGTCCACAACCTTATAGTTTTAAATATTTTAAAATGTAATACTTAGTATAAATGTTTGAATAAAAATTCCGGAATTCTGTTAAAAGAAAGTATGCTGACTTTATTCTTTTGTGATTTTTCTTAACAAATGATTAATATCTTCCACGAGATTGCTTTTTAGGTTGTGTGAACACCTGGCCATAGTGGTAGGTAGTGAAAAATGGTGGCTTAGAGGTTGAGATGTTGGCCTGCTTAGCAGATGTTCATGAGTTCCACCATCACCAGGCTGCCACATTTTCTTTCTGTTTGTCGTATTCAAAATGGCACTGACATGACAAGCCATTATTTCATACTCTCTTTGCAGAACTCTTAGCCTTTTTAATGCTTTAGTCCACTTCCATATGGGGGCCAGCTGAACTGGCTATGTTTTTCAGCCTGACTTTTACCCTGTCCCCGTTCCTTGTGTCCCTTTGGAAGAATGATCCAAGACGTCCCCCTCTCAGCAGGCCCAGCTGTGCCCTGTAAAATGCCCTAGGGGCATGGGCCAAAATGTGCTATCCTTCTAATTACAGCAGAATGGTGTGTGTCTAGCACAATGTCACCATCTGATGCAGAGCTTCTCTGTCCTGCTGGCATGTGTGCTGTTTTTTAAGTTGATAGTTAGGCCTTCTTTTCCTTTTTGTTGACCTGGTTAAATTGTAGTTAGCAGCCATAAATGTGTACTGTCATCAGCAACCCATTCATTTATTTATTCATCTTTTATACTAGCTTATTTTCTAACTCAGAGCCACGGGATCTGCTGGAGCCTATCCCAGTGCATGTAGGGCGAAGGATCTGTGAAACTAACCTTTGGTAAATACATATTTAATTTTTTTTAACCATACATTGAGTCTAAACTTTAATTTAATTAAGAAGCAAGTGTAAAGTTAAACCACAGTGTAAGGGGGCCTATAGTGATAGTATACTTTGTTGTAACCTTTAAATTAAGTAATAGAAATAAAAGTTTTCCATTTTTGCATGAGTTGAGATTTAAAAAAAAACTTTTAAGTTAAAACACAACCAGCAAATTTACAAATGCCAATCATAGCATGAATAGCACATAAATAAAAATGACTAACGACACTAGCAAAAAAGAGAAAGAGATACATGTCCTAAAAAGAAACCCAACATAGGCAGACTGACAGTGGGAGTCTTGAATCTTGGTCTTCCAACAACTTAATGCCTTAAACCATTTGAGCCACAATTTTTCCAAAAATAGAGGTACTATATTTTCAATTTAGTAATTTTTTAAAAATATAAATAAATATATTTACCATGTCATTTACTTTAATGAGTATATTTCTTTTTTTTCTGTTTTTCTTTAAGTAGAAAAATCATCTTGAAACAAGGGCTGTACGGTGACCTTCAGTATCCGTGCTGATTAATATTGTAGATGTGAGTGCCATTAATGATAATAATAATTCAAGGATGTTCATTAAAAAGATTTCTGTGCATACTTTATGGGGCTATACATGCAATAGTATGTTACTACAGATTTAAGCATATAAATGTTCTGGTACTGATATGCTATCTTCGCCGTTTGTTTTCCAATTTCAACACCAACATAGCACCAAGTGTGAAGTTTTCACTGCAACTTAAAGCAAAATATCTTATTATGAACATTGTTTAAACAATAGCTTTAAAAGAAAAGCGAAATTAAAAAAAAATCACACACTCTTGCTTGTTGTAATTTAAAGCAATGTTTTTATATTGATTAGCATGGTGACTCATTATCTGGACTACTTCCAGCAGAAAGCACAGACTTATAGCACAGACTGTTAACTGTAATATCTATAAAAATGGTTACTGGCCTTCTTTTCACTGCACTTTGCATGCCAGAGAAACTCAATCACTTTGTTTACACCAATGAGCAGCTGCTCACACTGCAGAAATCGCCTGTGTCCTTAGGCAAGCGACTAGAATGTCCTGTATAACTACGGAAGCCATACAAGCACCTTAAAACATTCGTATGTTAGGATAACCCTGCATTACTCTGTTTGATGGGCAAAGTAATGGCTGGCACAGATAAATTACAAAAAAAGCCTAACAATAAAAGATTTGTCATGGCACCGTCAGTGGAGTATGTTGAACTTTAACCAAACCCAAACCAAACCAAACAAACTTTTGCAACTAATATTAACAATGAAAGAATCAATTTTATAAGTACTTCCAATTGTAACCACAATGAATAGAAGTCATAAGAAGAAAGGAGACATACTGGCAATGCTTATAAACAACAGATGGTGTAATCTTGTCATGTCACTTTAAAGGAACAACTAGGCACTCCAGACATTGAGATACTAGCATTTACCTTAAGGCCACACTGTCTGCCCATGTTATCACAATAGTAGTGTACGCCTTGCCATCTGCCAACACAGTCTCCCTGTGTCTTATCATTTACAATGGGACTAATGGACTGCAGACTTTTAACTGACAACCTTTTGAGAACTTTCTGGTTTAAAAACAAAGGTAAATACTGCAGCTCTACATCAAATTCCCAATATACAGTACCTTTCATGTCTGTACAAATGTTTGGTAATTATTTTATAGGTAATTTGATAAAATATTCATTTTTTCATTCATCTTCTGTACCTGCTTATTCCCTTAGGTGTTAATGTAGTACTAGCTATTACTTCCTGCATTGTTACTGTTCAAGTACGAGCCATTTTTCTATTTATTTGTCACATAGACTTAACAGCACAGTAAATCCCCTCCTGCGTTTTGCCCCTCAAAGAGCTCAGAATTTTATTAAAAGTGTTTTAATGTGAATACTGACATTCCGTCTATAAGAGGCATGAATGTGTTTTTTTCAGGGCAACATAGGCTGCTGAGTGTACCAGAATGCAAAAAAGGATTAAGAGGAGAAGCAAATAGCTGTAGAGAAAAAAGGTAGATCAATCTACAGATGAGCAAGGTGAGAGTGATGTAGAATAAATCACAAGAAGACAAATTGCTTAGCTGCTAGAAGCAGGGAAGTGTGTGGAGGGCAAATGAGTTGAATCATTTCTGATAAGACTGACAATGAGCTATCAACTTATCAACTCACCCAATTTCCTACCCATGTCACTGGTCACCTTCTTATCACATGCCCTCTGTTCCCTCTACATATACATCAATCATCAGTACACATTCATATACAAACATACACATACAGGACATATGTGCAGACTGATGTTTGGTGCAAAAGTTTTAAAGCCAGTAACGATATCTGAGAGCAAATATGGATGTCATGCATGGAGACTCTTAAAGGATGAAGTATTTATTCTTGCACATTATGTAAATGTCTTATCCAGGAAGCACAGAAGGCAATGATCCACTCAAAAATTTACTGATTTCCACAACAAAGGGCTTAAACACAATACAAGCTCTATATTTTGCTACACGACTGACATGTATAAATTATTTAAACAAAAGTGCTAAAGGAAAAAATATAAATCTGTGTAATTTAATTTCAAAAACAAGATCGTTTTAACTATAAGCATCTATTTAAAGTATAATTCATTATTTAATGAATTATTATTTTATAATTAAATTATTATGAATTTAATTATTTCATTATTTAAAAAGGGACTAGTGTGAATAATGAAACATTCTATTTACTGTATATTCTTTTTTTACCATTACTCTGCATCAAGTTGATGTTTTCATCACTTTTTCATCACAATGTTTTTACTAGGCATCTAAAAAGACAGAAAACTGTGTAATCCTACATGATCCAGAGCTGTTATACAGCCTAAGTCTTTCTATAATTATTCTAAGGCAATGCCATATTTCTTATAAATAAATTGACTGTACAAAGTGACTGTAACGGAATGCCAGAGTGAGACACAGATTAGTATAACCCAGACGGTTGTGTTTATTGAAGATGCTAGAAAGATATGGGAGATAGAGTAGGATACAACACTGTACTGGAGAGCTGATGAAGAGTGGGTGTAGGACATGTAGAGCCTGTGTGAAGGACCAGAGATAAACAGAAACTGGATTCTGCAAACAGGTAACAAAAACCCCAAAACTTATTTAATATAGCGAGTAGCAAGCTTAGCATTAGTAATGCTGTGCGTGCAGTGCTCTCTTATATATGGTGATGAAGGAAGGTAAAAGGGATGGAAAATAATGACTAACATGGGCCTAATTAATGCTTTAGTGATAGTGAAAGGAAGAAACAGAAGAAAGCTTACTTGAGATTATTTTTAGCTTTGTATTGCAAAAGGTTTTATTGCAACTAAAGATGACTGAATAGTAAAACATTTTAAACCCTCATCCAAGGGTTTTTTTAATGATTTTTGCAGTAAAATGTAATATAATGCAGACATAAACAAAAGTAAACTAGACATGAATTTGAACAGACAAATGTCAAGACAATACAAGACAAATGACAAATGGGAACAAGAGGGCTATCAAAATAGGAACATGTGTCTTGAACCAACCAATAAAAATACTGACAATGTAATCATATAAAAAACACAAAGGGAACAGGGATAAGATGAAAAGAAAGAAAAAGAACATGAAAATACATTATAAATGCAAAACATTACATGCAGTTTCTGCAAGGGATGTGTGCTGGCAGGTTCTTGTATACCAGGTTTACCACATTTTGTGTCACAATGACACAAATATACATAAATCTTCAATGGTTCCAGTGTTTAAGTAAATATATATATA
>JAOTQW010000029.1:11522950-11538529 GCA_026260075.1 Sisor rabdophorus | reverse complement strand
CAGGGGGGTACACCCTGGACAGATCGCCAGTCCATCGCAGGGTCACACACACACAACTATTCGCACTCACATTCACCTCAAACTATTGTAAAATTAAAAATACTTTAAAATGCAGGGTCCCAATTTTACTTACACAGGGAGCAAAAAATGCCTTATATCTGTCACCTTGTGCATCAACACCTGGAGTGACAGAACTCAGGGTTTGCCTTGCAGCTGTCAGAGCCCTTACTGTGACCTTGAGGAATTTTTAAAGAATAACACACTGACATACTGTGGCCGTAGTCAGACAGGAAGTCCGGGGTTTGCACATTCAGCACATGCAGCTCTCCTTGTCTCACTAAGATCAAGGCTGTGATCTCATAATCCTGCCAAAAAACATTCTATGACTAGGAATAAACACGGTCACAAAGCGTGAGGACCTGCATTTAAAATTACACTCAAATTTGTTTTCCATCAATTCTCCTAGATTATCACAAAATAAACCTTTTTTAGGTTCTATAAAAATTGTTGCACACAGTTCATTCATTCATTCATTCATTCATCTTCTAAAGCCGCTTATTCCCGAACTTTCCTGGGTCACAGGGGTCTGCTGGAGACTATCCCAGCGCACGAATCAACCTTATATTACACTCTCTATTTTTGCCAAATATCCCATTGTTCTATTCAGAACATTTAGAGTTGAACAGACCATGTGTGGTAAGACGATGTGTACATGTGCTCTTCCTTCTAGTAGCCCTCTGATCAACCAAACGCCTCAGTGTAGTGCTGCTATTCATCTCTGCTTCCCAGCATCTTAAACAGTAAACCTTCCTTCTCTTTATAGACAATCATTACAACCCAGAACTCCCACCAAGTTAAAAAGCACACATTAGCATGATTCCCACTATTCTAAAAGCAAAAGTAAAACTTTTGTTTGATTATGAAGTCCAATCAGGTTGCCTCTTTTTACATCTCTGAAGGTGCAGGTGGGTAGAATTATAAAAGATCATCTTGTTAATAAAAAGAAAATCAGCGGTTCATCTGTCTTCATCCACATCCAAACAAGAGCACCTGCTACTCCTTAGTAAAATTACAGTTCCACATGCACACACACACATACACACCCACACACACACATAAAACCTCCTACCTACAAAACATAAATAATCAAAGGGAGTTTGGTGTTGATTTTGCAGGATTTGAATACATCAGTGTATAAATGATTTATAATTAAAAGAGAAATGAAAGCTTACCTTATAATCCTGCAAGCAATATTTCTGTAATCTTTCCTCCTACTTTCAATTATCACATAAACTCTCAGACTGTTTGTGTTTAAGGTAGGGATAAGCTAAATCAATTAAATTATGAACCAGAATCATGCTACACTTCCGCAAAAATAAACAGTATGTACCTAAAGGTGATATTGTATATGGTCTGCTGATGCTGAACTGATGGTAAATCCATTGAAAATGAGAGCTGGCTAACCCTACAAATATAATTACTTAGTTAACTAATGTTCACTAAATAACTATGTATGTTATAAAAACCACATATTCTGCAATAAAGTAAATTTGATAGCAACTCACGTACATTTTATTATTACTTAAATAACATTTAATCAGGGGTTAAGAGCCTTATTCATTGACACAGCAGTGGCAACTTGATGGTTTTGGGAATCAAACACGATATTCCAATAAGCAGTCCAACAGCTGAACCACTTGCCTTGCATTGTATCATCCGGTAGCCATTCTTATTGTGATTAAAAAGAATAGAAAAAGTGTGCAAATTTTCAGACCAAAGGACAAATACCGGTCGTGCCAACAAACAGAGTAAACCTGAAGTAACAAGTCCTGTTTAAAGATGGAATAAGTAGAATGTACAGGTACTGTATTTGTACTTCCCATCTTTGCATTAAAATAAATTAAAATGATAACATTCAGCATCCAGTCAAGTTGGGTATTAATTTAGTAACCAACAAACAAAATTGCCGCCATGGTGGCGTAATGGTTAGCACGGTCGCCCCACAACAGAGTTGCAGATGTTCTCCCTGCGTGAGCTTGCATGTTCTCCCTGCGCTTGCATGGGTTTTCTCCAGGTACTCCTTTTTTCTCCCACAGTCCAAACATGTGCATAAGGTTGATTGGTGACTCTAAATTGCCCACAGGAGTGAATGTGTGAGTGTGTGGTTGTGTGTCTTTGGCCCTGCGATGGATTGGCAACCTGTCCAGGGTGTACCCCCTGCCTCTCGCTTTCTGCGCTGGGATAGGTTTCAGCAGACCCCTGTGACAAACAAAATTGATTACTAAATTATTTAAATTAACATATAACTGGCCATTACACAATGCTTATTGAATACTATTAACTACTATAAAGCTTTGCAGTCATGCACATTAAACTTCTCACAAGAGAAAACTTGTCTCATAAAAAATACGGTTTCCTTACAGGTAGTCTGACTTTAACGTTAAAAAGGTATTGACTTTTGGGATTAAAACACCCATTGAGCCCCTGCTATATCTGCTATATACACTTTAGCCACTGAACTCACAGTCCATCTGGCCAGTTTTTGAGCTTGCCATGCAGGTGATGTTCAACTGATGGCATGTCAAAAAAAAACTACCAAAGACACACACTTAGTAAAGATATCTAGTTAAAACACAAAATGTTTTTTCTTAAGTGTTTATGTAAAGTTTTATGTTATCGTAAACTTCCAGTTGAACTGATCAGGATAGGTACACTCACTAAATGTTTTTTAAGTTTTTAGATTATTCTTTGTAACTTTAGTTGCACATCCTGCTTTAAAAACCTGTAGGAGGTTGAATGCTTCTGCGAGGCACTGATAGCTCAGTGGTTAAAAATGTATGACTATGAATCATAAGGTCAGGAGTATCCCAGTAGTACCAATCTGCCACTGTTTGAGCAAGGTCCTCAACGGCTCTGTTATATAAAATAGAGGGTGCATGCCAAATGTGATAAATGTTAATGAAATACTTTTGTAAGGCGGTCTAGCACCAACAGTCATGCTAGGTCAATGTCACCAGGATTAGATTCTGATGTACGATGCTACTCCTGACCTGTATCTGCATAGTATTACGATTGCATGGCAGAGGCTGTCCTATTAAAGTTGCCAGTGAACGTATATACAATCCAAGAAACTGTTTTTTATCTCTGGCTCAGTGATTGTTTTAAACAGAAAACAGCTTCAATTACATTACATTTAACATTTTTTCTGCTCTTTTTTCCTACAATCTGACAAAAATGTAATTTACCCAATGTGTGGTAGATTTAAGCATATATGCTATATTGCCAAGAG
Organism: Sisor rabdophorus; assembly: GCA_026260075.1. NCBI lineage: Eukaryota > Metazoa > Chordata > Actinopteri > Siluriformes > Sisoridae > Sisor > Sisor rabdophorus. The sequence goes on along the minus strand of JAOTQW010000029.1, from coordinate 11,535,240 downwards.
TTTGCTGTCACAATTACATGTGATTTTAAACAACTTCTTTAAGATTTGTTTCATTTTGCTATTCAGGCAGCGCGGTTGTGTAGTGGTTAGCACTTGTACCCTTGTCTCAGGCCCTATGTGTACTGGGATAGGCTCCAGCAGACCCCCCGTGACCCTGAATTATGGAATAAGCGGGTATAGAAGATGAATGAAGGAAACTCCACTCTTTGAAGCTCTGATCTTTTCATTTAGCTCCAACAATATTAGTAAGATCAAACAGGTAGGAAGATCTGAGGTATCCTAAATTTATTCAGTAATGTTTGGATTAGGACTTTGAGCTGATGGTCACTGAAACAGTGTTGAGGTAGTGGCAATTGCTGGTGCTGGAAATCAAACCATGATCTTTTAATTACCAGTCTAACACCATAACCACTGCGCAACCACTTCCGCCCTAATTTTTATCTATATATGTGCTCTATTAATGCATTTAGTATGTACAAATAATATAAATCATATCTATACTTCATGAACATACTTATTCAACTGACAGTACCGGTGTAATGTAGCTTAGTGGTTAAAGTATTAAATGTCTTGATTGGAAAATCATGGGTTTAACTTCAAGTAACACTGAGTAAGCAATGCTTGGCCCTTGTGTAAGTTATTTGCCCTCAACTCAGAGATGCAAGTTGCTTTAGCTGAGGGTGACAAATGACAGAACTATTTATACAGCTATTTGTACTGCGTACTTTATTCTTTCACTGCATGTGTACCTGCAGAGTAAATTCTAGTAGAATTTTAATGTAGAGACTCTGGTTTGCACGGTAGGGCCACTAGCATAGTCCTGGAGTTAGAAGGGTGACATGATGAAGCAGAACGGCGTAAAGGTCACCTCTGGTGTGCTGCAACGTGCAGATACATGATGAGCAGTTTGGCATTTATGGCCTCCACTAGTGCATAGCATTTCAATCAGCACATGACCAGTGCAGTAAACTCAGCCACAGTAAGAAACCACTTTCTTATCCAATGTGACAAACCTACACGAACTACAGGATTAGATCGCTTTAATTTATAACCCAGCAGGTGTTTTTTATGACTGTGATTCTGAAATTACCACTTAGGGTTTTTACACTGAACTAACTTTAATTTGCTAGTAAATTTAGCATTACTTTAGTTACTGTGTCTTGAGAATTCTTGTGTAGATGTGGTTAGCCAGACATTTTTATCAGAAACTACTCATATAATATATATATATATATATATTTTTTTTTTCTGATTTTGAAGTAACAGCCTAAAGCCCACACACATATAATTGCTTTTATCCAGTATTTAGCACCTAGCTAGCTTATCTACATTATTGCCTTTTTAATTTTTTTAATTGCTTTGCCATTTACAGTGTAAAAATGCTAAATGTCCTGTAGTACAGTATTTTTAAGAATCAAATCACATCCATCAAATATTAGTGACAAATAAAATGATGATGATGGTAGCATTGGTGGTCTGATGATAGTAGTGGGCTTGATGGCAAAGTCTGTGGAATCCCTGCTGAGTTTCTGTTGGCAAGTCTAGCTCTCACAGCATGACTCCTGGGCTCAAGGAGAGGCTATTAAATAAGCAATTAAAAGCAGCTAATGAAGGGGCCAGACACTGGGAGTGGGCTAGGTAGGAACTGCATTACAGCCAGCAGGGACTCTGCAACACTTACTGCCTCACAGAACCAACCAGAAGTATCACTGATTTGCTGACCTATGTCTCCTACCATTGAGGTCATCCTTAATCACCTTTGTGTTTGTGTATATCCGTGTGTGTATATTAAAGGAGTCTAGGAAGCAAATTAGGGAGTAAAATAGAGTCAGAAAGGTTATATCCACTGGAAAAATAATTATCTTCCAGGACAATTATAAGGTTTTATTTTAAATGTCTTCTACATGACATTTACCTGTAATCTTTTTTCAAGGGCATTGTGCTGAGCGTGCCTCAATATAATGCTTTAAAGGTTATTTCAGTAATTAGCTATCTTTTATTTATCTAATGCAAAAAGTAATGATATTTATGGCAGGTTTTTTAAATTGTTAAATACTCTCTCTTTCTCTCTCTCCCTCTCTCTCTATGTGTTAGCATATGCTATTGACTAAATTACAAACTATTTTTATAGTCAAAACTTTGTATACTCAACTAACCAATGAACTAATGAGCCTGTAAACATAAAAATAAAACACAGAGAATGATTTTCTTTTAGTTCATTTTTTTAGGAGATTACTTATTTTGTGTTTGAATAATTAAAAATGAATAAGTGTTGATTTTCTTAATGTGCTTCGGTTAATTTTAATGTCTAGCCAGCATACAATGAATACATTTCTTATTTTATGAAACCCATAAAATGTCTGCCATTAAAAAAAAGTTGATGACTATTTGATGGAAAATGTATTGACTGTTGTTTTTTGGCTGCTAATTAAACTTTACCATCTTAAAGAGGCTCTTATCTGATATTCTGTGAAATAAGACTGGATAGTGACAGTGTATTTATAACGTATTTAAGCATATTAATAAGCATTGAATAAAAATGTTTATAGGCATGTAGTCATGGCTTATTGAAACATTTGATAGAAGAGTTTTTATAGTGCATTGCTTTGCATAAAATCTAAAAAATAATGTTGAGTATCATATTATCATAGATGTTATTATTAGTTTTTTTATAGGGACATTTAATAGTTATTGAAAGGTCTTCTTCCAAGTATTTCACTCTATAAATGTTCTGTTTGAAAAGTGTACTTATTTTATCTACTTCATGTAAAAGCACAAAATTGAATGATCTTCAACCGATATACTACTTCATGTGCAAATACTTAATTCAATTTCATAAAGAATACTACAATGCTAAGGAAATGCACTAAACTGTTGGTAAAACCTGTTGGTTAAAAGAGCTAGATAACATTTTTGATTAGTCCACATATTGAAAAAGAGTCAATGTACAGATAATGTAACAGATCACAATATTATAAAATGTTATCCTGAAGGGAAGGTCTATTTTTCAAGCATTGGACTTCTAAACGTGTGATTATGCTTTTTATTCCCAGCACCACTAAGCTACCACTGAGCACAACTCTTAACTCTAAAATGCTCAGTTGAACAGGAAGTATGGTAAGTGCCGTAAATGTAATCAGAAGTGCTGCTAGCAGTTTTGGGCCATGTACCACACCTAATTCACACTGTAAGGGCTTATTTTAAGCATAATACTATCAAAATAGTATTTTTTTAAAAAAGCATTGTTTTATTATATGTATACATTGTTATATTTATTAGATTTTTAAAAGGCTACGGTTAAACATTTTAATTAGCCAGTCTTTATTGATTGTATCATAACATCAAATATACCTTAAAAAAATGCTAATATGGAAAATTCATTTTTACTCAAAATTATGACAAGCTTTATGTTTTCAAATATTACGGAAATTTATGGTGAAAATTTACTTACAGTTATTTATTCAGTCCATGTACCAGCATCTGTAATAGCCTTATCGATGTAAGGGATAAGGTAAAAGCTGTGAAGTGGGACCATCCCATCATGCTTTCCAATTAGTTTTAATTATACCATTAGGTAACATAATGTCCTGTAATATTTTATAACCTGCTTCTATTATACAAAGTCTGAACAAAGTGTTACCAGAACCTTTTTAAATGTATATTTATAAATGTACTTTATAAATCTATGTACACTATATAATAGATGTGTTTATAATCATTCTACACCAGACAATTAGAAGTAAAAGACAAAATTCTTTGCCATTCACTCTAATCATTCCTTTAGGAGACGGGGATCCTGTTCAACAAATAATAATCACTATTGGTGCCACACTAATGAAGATAGAGAGAGCCCAAACAGAAGAGGAAATTGATTCTGTACTGCAGGTCACAATCTAATTGTTACATCAATTACAAACAATTAAGGAATGATGTTAGGAAAGAGAAATGAGGCATTAATGTTGTGTGGCTACAACTGATGTCTGTACCAACATGCTGTTGATTTTTTTTGAGGGTGGGGCAACTTTTAGTAAAACTGGCATTGGCATCATTGGCCAATGATACTTTTATTTTTATTATTCCTCCTCAAATAATGATAAAGAAATAAACAGAATTAATGCATGACATGATTGAGGCATGGCTAATTAATATAGTTTTGCCATTTTTCTATGTGTGATGTTATTTATAATCAGTTTATTTATATTGTTTTGTGAACAAACAGTAAACTTTAAGAATTTAATCAAATGTTAGGCTATGAATACATTCAAATTCTATGTTTCTTGGTCTCTAGAAATAAGCCAACTTTTAACATGAGCTTTTTGCATTACTGCTAGTATAGAAATGCATTATAGAAATGTGTCCTACCACAGTCCTAAAACATTTACATTAGGTTGATTGGTGATTCTAAATCGCCCATAGAAGTGAGTGTGTTTGGTTGTTTGTCTATGTGTGGCTTTGTGATAAATCCACTTTCTTTCTACTGAAATAATTTATGAAAGAGTAATTCCAGATATGGCAATGGACTGGCGACCTTTCTAGCGTGTGCCTTATATACCCTGGGATAGGCTTCAGCATACACCCATTGCCCCGGAGTTAAAGTGCACTATCCCAGCGCACATAGGGCAAAAGACAGGGGTACACCCTGAATAAGTTTCCAGTCTATTGCCCTTTCTGGAATTACTCCAGATGAGTATATCATATAAATGATTTTAATAGAAAGAAAGCAGATTCGTCTTCTGCAACGGCAAACTATAATTGCCCAGCTTTTAGCAAAACAAAATTTTCTTCAAGCACAGAAGTCTAGGTTCAAAGCCCTTCATTGTAGAAGTCAACCTATTAGCTCCTTTTAGCTAAGGACATCAGAAGGTATGTGAGTGGATCACAGTAGTGTGCCATTTCCAAGTCATTTTCCATACGGAAAACATACTTACTTTTTGCCATATCTATCCACCTCAGATGTGAAGACGTGCATTCTGGTTGCTATCAACAGATTTTCCATGGCCTGCCGACTTCTGCTACTGATAAGACACCAGTCTAACACCCTTCCATTACTTAGGAGGCTACCAACCATTGCTATACCCCTGCAAAAATCTTTAACCCACCTACAGACCTGGACAAAAGGTTTAGCTCTCCAAACTATGCCTACCCCAGATTCATTGGCCCAATCATCAGACAGATTAACCAAGTCTTCTATGAGCTGCAGCTCCCCCCAAACTACAAAATCCATTACAGTGTTGGGGGTTGCAATTCTCATGAGTAGGCTGAAGATAGTAGGGTTTTGTATAGTAGCACTCCCTCCAAATACCAGCACACCTAATCAACAAGCGTCCTCCATCACAAACATTTAATGTTTCTTCTCATTTTCACTTTGCCTACCTCGCAATCTCTTAATACTTGTTACAAGGCTCCAATCTGATCTTTTTTTTCCTATTCTTCTTCACTTATTCCGCCAGCTCTATTAGCTACTGGTACATCCGGCCTCCAATCAGCTTCAGCAGTTCTCCTTTAGTATTTGGCACAGTCACAAGCCTGCTCCTTTTCTAAGATTCAATCTTAGCATGAAGCTGAAAAATGCAACAGGTTGGGTTTAAGGAACTCTCTGTGGCCTGTCTTGTTAAGTGTTACAGCTAGCTGTTGCACACTTAATGTATATTCGTAGGAGATGTTTCTAAGTTACGGTTGTTGTTTTTTTTTCCCGATATTTATCGTTATATAAAGATAAAAAAGCAGAATTTTTCATCTTTTTGCCAACGGCAAGCTGAAAAAAATAAATAGCAAATAAAAACAAAAAAGAGAATTTTCAGCTAATGCTAATAGTTATTCTAGCCTCATTTCCAAGTTAATCTATTAATTATAAACAAAGCACAACATTATTTATATTTTTCATACAATAATCTTATATACCTGCTATCTTATATACCTGCTATTTCCTGCAAGAGGCAGGTGCACATCCTGAACAGATGTCCATCGCAGAGCCACACGTAGACAAACAACCACACACACTTATGCCTATGGGCAATTTAGAATCACTAATCAATCTAATGTACATGTTTTAGGGGAAGGGATGGCCTAGTGGTTAAGGCATTGGATTGATACCAGAAAGACTAGGGATTCAATTCCCAGCACAACCAAGCCATCAGTGTGAGCTCCTGAGCAAGGCCCTTAACCCCCAAATGCTCAGTTTTAAGTCGCTCTGGATAATGGCAACTGCCAAATGCTGTAAAATGTTTTCAGGGAGCCCAGAATAAACTCAAGCAAGCGCAGATAAAAGATGCGAACTCTACCGGGGACCTTCTTGCTGTGAGGTGACCATGCTAACCACTATGCCACCGCACCACCCCTTATTTTATTATTAACATTTAGTTAGCAGTTGTACATAAATTACATTTACTAAACAGTAGCACACATTGTTGTATGACAGTCACTAAATGAAAGATGTAATTTGCAGAAAGAGACAAATTCAGTACAAAGTGAAGGGGGATACATCCAAATTAGTTAATTATATACATACAAAATTCTAAGCTTTTTTAAAGTTATTCTTAAAATACATGTACATAAAATTTACTTTAATCAAATCTATATTTTAATGCTTTATACCCTATAAACTACTGCTATTTTTGTCCACACATGCTTTACTTCAAGCTGCATAATTCTAGTCCTAATTAGTCCAAGACATATTTTATAAAAAAAATGTATCATTCATCCTGCCATGGCAACCCTTTTAGCATTTTTAATGAGACAGCAACCATCAGTTCTAAGGATTTAACATACAATACACATACATAGATGACTATACATCGTACAATAATGTTTTGTTTTGAAATGTCAATGAAATTTTTTTCTTTGCATATCTCATCCTGGTAGCTTGGGGTCAGAGTGCACGGTCAGCTATGGTTTTGTGCCCCTGGAGCTTTGGGGATTAAGATCCTCTCAATGGAAGACTTGCCACTGGTCTTTTTGGACCTCTGATTAATAACTAAGTGCCTAAATCATTAAAGCCACTGCTGCCCTTAACATGAGGTTAAGAGTACCATTAAAGATGGGAAGGGGTGGCCTAGTGGTTAAGCTGTTGAACTGATACCAAAAAGATCGGGGCTTGATTCCCAGCACCACCAAGCCAGCACTGTGGGCTCCTGAGCAAGGCCCTTTACCCTTAATTACTCAGTTATAAGTGAATCTTTATAAGGGTGTCTGCCAAATGCTGGAAATGTAATGTAAGCTATTAAAAGTGAAATATTTATTATAAGAAACCAATGCACATGTATGAAAAATAAACAAATAGTTGGCATAAAGTTGGATTTAATTGGAAAGAAATCGGAAGCTGCTCATCTAATATCAATTGCACTTCAAAGTAACATAGCTTTAAATGTAAGATGTGAGGATGTACAAAAGCAGATTAGTTCTCTCTGTGAAGATGATTCATTGGCCTTAGGCATTTTTTCAGATCTTCAGGTTTAAGATCTCCTTTTTTGATCTGCCGAACTGATCTTTTCCAATCTGGCAAGCTAACCCAGTTTTCACACAGTTTTTTTTTTAATTATAGAGGCTATTACTCTATAATAAATACAGAAGTATTCTTTATCACTTGATATAAAACACCCCTTTTTCAATTAAGATGAATAACAAGGTGCAAGACACATGTCAAAGTTGCTCTCTTTCTTTAGTGGACAATTGGTAGGCTTACATACTTAATAAATAGGGGAAATGGTAGCTCAGTGGTTAAGAATATTGGAATTAAATAGAGGTTTAGGGCAGCGAAGTGGCGTGTTCAGTGAGAGTTCAGTGAGGTTGCCTTACAGCAGGAAGGTCCTGGGTTCGATTTCTGGGCAAGAGGTCTTTCTGTGCGCAGCTTGCATGTTCTCCTACATGAACTGTCCATAGGAGTGAGTGTAAATGTTTGTGGTTGTTTATCTCTGTGTAGCCCTGCAATCAACCTGTCTGGCTGCTTTTCGCCCCATGTGTGCTGGGATAGGCTCCAGCAGACCCCCGTGACCCTGAATTAAAAAATTAATGATTAATTATTGGTTCAGTTCCCAAGACCACCAAGCTCCAACTACTGGGCCCCTGAGCAAGGCTGCTTAATATGATAAAAATTGCTTCATGGGATAAAAAATTAACTGCTTAATAAGCTAAAAAAAAAAGTGGTTTGCTCTAAGTGCATTTGTTTAAAGTCTGCTGACATACTTTAACTCACTCCTATGAGAAACATTCACCAATAAACCTAATGTACATGTTCTCCATTCTGGGAAAGGCTAAAACTTATAAGCCAAGTATGAGGCTCAGCATGCATTTAAAATACAGTAATCTTTAATAAAAGTAGTCAGTTCTGTATGATGCATAAATGTGATCATTGTGACTTATAAATATGTGAACTGTATGAGGACATGTTAGTGTGAAGTTGACCTTTTAATTAAATACAAATTGCACGTTGCTACTGCAGACACAGAATACTGGACAAGACCATTTATAGTTAGCACCAGAGTGGAGTCCATTATAATTGTTTCTTAATACATTTTAAAATGTAAAAGCATTTATTTCTCCTTTTGTATCTCATTGATAACCACGTTTATCAACACTTATAAAGCACAGGGATTATTGTAATCCAGTGGAATGTTCTTTTCTATCCCAGATTTTCAGTCAGTTATTCAGTCATGAGTATTTATGGATTTAGATTTAAGGGTAAATACCTGTTTTCAGTCTTACTTTAATCTTTCCATCTGTCAGATTTATTTGCAGACTAATTTTATTCCTGCAGTCATTTTTTCTTGCTTCCTCTTTCTCTACTCTTTCTTTATTTTGTGCATAGATGCATAAAATACACTTTACATTTAGAGTTTCTACTTTAACTCATTGAATTAAATTTACAAAGCTTCTACATATTAGATATCCTGAGAGCTTTTCGAGCACCCAGTCCAGCAGCAGCAAAAGCTCCCAGAGCTTTCTAAGATGAGGGCCATTACTGTCTGATCTCTTACAGGCAACATCAATCATTTGAATCTGGGGACCATCCTCACCTATGTTATCCATAGAGGCTTCTTTTTTTATGTCTAGTGCTTTACTGTGGTTATACAATACTTGGATAGAAGTAAGTCAAAAGTGCAAGTCAGCAGTTAGACACCATTAAAACCTGAAAGTATGTGGACTTTTATTTTATTTATACTTATGAATGTACAGGGCTTTTTTATTCTTCAGGACAGGACAATAACCATGTCAAGACCTACACTGTAAATACTCTAATACAAGATGAAGGGATGGGTAGAAAAAAAGACAACAAAATAGGATGGAACATATAAAGTGAAAAAGCAAGGAAAAGAGGGATGGAGAGAGGCTTGTTGTTATCATTTACTATCACCACTGATTAAATTTTAATTAAAGAAAAGTGCCTTTAAGTTTGAATTTTTATGAATTTTATAAATGATTTTTGGGGTAAGTTCCAAAGATAAAATCTGTATCATTAAAAAAAGTCAATCTTTAATTTATTTCTTATATAAAATGTTTGCAATATATCAACTGCAACTAACTTCAAATCAAAAATTAAGCATAAATATTGGTATAACCAATTAAATTAAGGTTACTTAAATATGTGCCACAGGTGGTTCAAATGAGTTCATTGGAAGACGAGAAAGACCTGGGTTCAGGCCCCTTCGCCGCCAAGGTAGACAAGGAAGTCCACCACTGTTGGGTTCCAAAGCAAGATCCTTAACCCTTCCTGCTCCAGGAGCTAGCTGACCCGGTGCTCTGACTTCAACCTCGGAAGGTGGGATATGTGAAGAAAAACTCACTATAAGTTCTAGGGTGTATTATCATGTATGACAAATAAATTTGACTGGGGGACAGGTGCCAACAGACCCCCCTGACCCAGAGTATAGAAGATGTATGAATGAATAAATTAATAAATGTATAAATGAATGAATTGGACTGCGAATAATGAATTCTGCTGTGTTTAGCTTGTGTTTATGTAAAGTTTTTATTGATGTTTAACAGGTGTGATATAAATAGAAAACAGATTTTCTGTTCTTTTGTTATTTTAAACTACTGATTCTGACTGTGTACTTTTGGCATTTAAAAGGCAGCATTAGACTTTACACAGAGTGCTACCTCTCTGTAAAATATTAGTGATAAAGCTATGGCTTGTGCAGCTGCCAAACAAGGCGCCTGGGGATTAGTGGCAGCAGTTCCCTCAGCACCAGCAGGTGCAGCCGAGCCCAAAGCTCCAGAGACAATGCTCTGGCAGACTTAGACAGCTCTCGGACGATTTCTGTGGCTGTGCTTTTTCTTATTTAGTTTTGCCCCAGTATCTTTTAAAAAGCTTCGTGCTGCATTCTACCTTAGTGTGTAGGCCCAGCACTTTCCACCAGACTTGGATAGATGCATTTACTGCACCGCACCTACTGTTATGAATGCGATTTAGAAAAGCAACTTTAAGAAAGTTGGGTTTGTTATTATAAATGTCTTTATTTGTCACAAACGTCTACCACAGCATAGTGAAATATGTTTCTTAACTTAGTTACACCCATGTTACAAAGTTAAGCTATAATACAGCACTCCTGGAGCAGGAAGGGCTCAAGAACCAATAGTGGCAGACTGGCAGCGGTGGGGCTTGATCTCAGGTATTCCTGGTTTTCCAAAAAACAACTTATTATCCTGACCATTTAGCCCCTAAATTCATCTCTTCCTTTATATTATTTTATATCACTAAATAGTGTGGAGTTTCTTATACCAAACCGAACGCGAATACCCATAGGCACATCACAGGCTTCTGTACCTCATGATTTTGTTTGGTCCTGGATTAGAATTCCAGGCACAAGGTCTTTCTATGCAGAGTTTGCATTTTCTCCCCATGCTTACGGGGGTCTTCTACAGGTACTGCACCCTGCCTCTCGCCCTATGTGTGCTAAGATAGGCTCCAGCAGACCCACGTGACCCAAAGTTTGGGAATAAGCGGGTTAGAAAATGAATGAATGAATATAACAGGTAAATGTGATTTTTAATGCTTTCCAATCTGATCTTTTGGATTTACAGCCCTGAGATTAATCCTCTCTATGTAATCAAGTGATGAAGGCAACATTATCTGACATTAAAAAAGGGCCAGGTTTAGGCAGTTTCTCTACTATCTTACTGGGAACATAAGAGTAGAAGATTACCACTGTAAAGTGTGTGTGTGTGTGTGTGTGTGTGTGTATGTGCATGCATGTGTGTTTATGTCAGATAATGATTTTACCAGTTTCTATAAGTTTATAGTGCTTATTCCAGCATTTCTCTCTGCTTGATGTCCACTAATATTTTAAGCCAGTAAAATTGTTCTTGTATTTCATCATGCTCTAAGATCAAGTAACGCAGATTTGGCCCCATGTAACACAGGTGAATTAAACAATCTTAACTAATTATCTATCAAGCAATTAGCCTGTTTTCTTGCATTTATTGTTTAAAATATATTATAGATTACTTTGTGGTTGCACTCACAGGAATGTTGCTGGTTAAATCCCTTATGCAGGGCAGAGAGAGAAGGCAATGCTAACATGGGAATTGGAAGAGGAAAATGTGCTTGCTGTGCTATCCACTTAGCTAATGTTGGTGGACACACTAAGTGACAAGGTGTGCTTGTAACTCCAAAGATGTAATCTCACAACCGGGATCTGAAATGCCTCAAAGTTTACAAACAACTTAAATCTCTTTTGCTGATAAAAAAATCTAAATACTTTGCTCAGATCCTTTCTTTCTAAATTCTTTTCTTATAGTTTATTCATTAATTCATTTCGCTTAATCGGGTTCACGGGGGTCTGCTGAAGCCTATCCCAGCGCACATAGGGCGAGAGGCAGGGGGTACATACTGGACAGGGCCACATACAGACAAACACACACACACACACACACACACACAGAACTTCTTGTTGTGAGGTGCTAACAACTACGCCACCATGCCACCCCTGCTCTTAATTTATTTTCCTAAATTCATTACTTTCTTAAATATTTTTTCTTAAATTTGTATTTTTTATTCTCGTCTATTTCTTGTGTAGTTTGATAGATTTTAAAATCTTTTCTTTCTTAATTTTTTCCCCTTTTACCTGGTGCTACAGAGCGTTCTGTGTTTGGGTCTTTTATAGGCATGCAGTCAGGCATCTTGCATCTCCCTGATTAGGCGTCATGGCGGCATTTGCCTGGCAACTGCTTGTGGCTGTGAGCCTCCCTGACTAGAAACTTGAATTAGCCCTCACAAGTTTGCATGCTTTCGGGCGCAGTGGCGCAATGGTTAGCACCGTTGCCTCACAGCAAGAAGGTCCTGGGTTCGAATC
>JAOTQW010000029.1:11416182-11430154 GCA_026260075.1 Sisor rabdophorus | reverse complement strand
CCCCGTGACCCCGGATTCGGGAATAAGCGGGTAAAGAAGATGAAATAAAATGAAAATAATGACGATGTCTAATCACAGATAGTTATAGGTAATATTGAAGGTGCCACATCTTGTTCAACCAATGGACATGCAGAAGAAGGTCTTATATATGCTAAAAAGATATAAAAAAGGAAACAATATTTATCATTAGTTATAATTAATGTACAAGTTCCACCGGTTTTATACGCATCTAAATAGTCACAGTGCAGCTTATGCCATAATGGTTAGCACTATTATAGAAGATTGATGAATAAATGGATGGATGGATGAATGAATGAATGAATGAATGAAAATTGCTGCATTGAATTATTTTGCCATAACAAAATGTCATTTTAGCACTTTGACCAAATGGACATGGTCACACAGCAGCTTTACTAAGCATAAAAAATATTTAAAAAAATTATTTTTTAGACTATTAGTCTCATCCACCTTTAAAACAAATTCAGATCTTATTTGTACCTGAATTAGAATAATATATTAGTGAATATTTAAAATATTTAGTAACACAAAAACCATTTGATGGTTTAAGAATACCGATTTAATTCAGTATGACACATGGCATTTAGTAAACGAACATGGTCAAGTGGGGGGAATGGCATCAATATTGTGGCCTTTTAGGCAGTGTCATAAATAATGATAAAGAAAGCATGTATCATGTATTGCACATTTGTATTTTTATTGATTTGATTAGTTGTATGAATTTATAATAGGTGTTGATATTTAAGTATAAGCTGGAGGAAAACCTTCTGCCATTGTGGTAGTTAATATTTATCTTGTTACAAGGATAAACAAATCCACAGACCAATTCATATCAGAGGTAATAAACTAAAGACCACCAACAAAATATGCTTTCACGCCACCAAATATAACCACTGATATGCAATATAAAATATAAAAAATGATGTTGGACCTAAGAAGAGAGCATGCTATAGATCTTATGCCACACTATTCACTAAGATCATAATATATAGGGTGATATTGGCAATAAAAGCATGATATTGGAAGAAAATTGACATTGTGATATTTATTTCTTTCTGAGATATATATTCATTCATTCATTCATTCATTCAATTATTCATTTATATTCTATACCTGTTTATTCCAGAGCTCAGGGTCACAGGGTCTGCGGGAGCAGCACATCACTCTTAAGAGCAATTTTAGAATCACCAATGAAACTAATGTACATAATTATATAGAACACGCAAACTCTGCACAGAAAGACTCGAACCGGAACTTGTTGCTGTGAGCGAACTCATAACCATTATGCCACTGCACCGTCCGCTATATATATTGTGATATAAAACAAAAATTTACCAGATAAAAAAAGGATTATTATAAAGTAGTATAATTAGGATGATTTTGTAAGTGAATTTACAGTTGATTACAGACACATTTAACAAATTGTTATTAAAGTAAATACAATACAACAAAAGGTAAATAAAATTATTAATTCATTTGTTTATCTTCTATACCAGCTTATCATTGTTTATATATATATTTATTTATTTATTTATTTTTTTTCTCAGAGAGTCAGATACCGTAGAATAATTGACTGTACCATCACACGTATGTTTACAGTGACATTTACATTAAGTACATTGACATTTACAGCATTTGGAAGACATTCTTATCCAGACTAACTTACATTTTTTAATATTTTTATACAACTTGAGGCTTAAGGGCCTTGCTCATGGGCCCATGGTGGCTAGGTATGGTCTTTACTGTATAAATTGATTCAAATTAATCTTTGCTAAATCTATAAAAGTGTTACATGCACCTGAACATTTTAAATATAAAGCAGACAAAAAAGAATCAATTGCTTACATTTTTAAGCTTCAAATCAATTTAAAATAGCTGCAGTGTTTTGCTGTTAAATAATCAATAATTTTCGCTTAAAGTTTTTTTTTCTTCTAGTTATTACAGCAGACAAGACTGCTCTTTCTAGATTTTGATGGCTGCAAACCTTGTCCAGGTTACTGAATGTGTGTGTGTGTGTGTGTGTGTGTGTGTGTGTGTGTGTGTGTGTAAAACATGCGTGATGCTTTGGTATGTTTGCCGATGTACTCACACTTATTAAGATCAGCTTGTGCATGCTGTCACTCACAGATGAAAGGACGAACAATAAAGAGATGGTTCCCTGCGGTGCAAAACACGCTTCTATACCAGCATAGATTCCTAATCCTTCACTCATCGCCAGCTCAAAAACACTCCCCAGTCCAAACTGATTTCCATGAAGATGAAAACAGGGCAGAAATACAATAAATGGCAAAAACAGGCTCATTGTGATAGACTGAAGATTTTACAGATAAGCCTACAATCCTATTGACATCTAGCCGACCCGGGTTTTTGGCCTGACGTAAGCAGATACGTGTATGCCTGTGAAAACACTGCTTGAGGTGATGGATTTGGACACACTCCAACCCAGATAACACATGACCACACATGCACGTTTTCTCAGACCTGACAGCAGAGGAGATTTACTGCTGGACAGTAGTGCCTGTCACCGACAATCTCTTAGCTTAGCCCAGCTGGCTTTTTATAGTTCCAACCAATCTCGATGAGCAAGCTAACCCCTGTATGCATGTGTGTGTTTCTAAACCCCTAGAGCTCATACAAGGTCTTTCTCTCTTACACACACACACACACACACACACATTTACAGCATTTACAGCATTTATACAAACACATGTAGCGAGCTACATTTATCTTTTTTTTATAGAAATGAGCAATTGAAGGTTGGGGTCTTGCTTAGAAGTCCACAGTTGTGGCTTGGTGTTGCTGGGAATTAAAACCCGGTCTTGCAAACCACCACTTCATTAAAACATCATCCGGAAATTAGTATTCATAGCTGAGTTTTCCAGCACTGCAGGAACCCTGCTGAAACATACCTTTAATCATACCTTTAACCATAATGTCAAAATGAAAGACATAGAGTGGCCATCAATGAAGACGAAAAAACGTCAAACAGGATCTACACATCTGACTGAAGCAGGGCTTCACTGTGCTATTTTGGCCCTTTTGACTGAGACTAAAAGATTTCTAGAATTTCTGCACTAAAGCTTAATGTGTTTAAGCGCTGGTTCGACACTATATCGATATTAGTTCACAGACAGCCGATTAATGGCCATTGCGATAAAATTTCAGACACTCTTATGCAGTGCGACATCTACAACACCGTCCCAGTGCGACTTCAAACCACCTTGGAAGAATGTGGAAACTAATCAGTTGGACAGAACAGAAGAGTAGCATGTTGGGTCATGAAGGTAAAAGGAGTGTTTAACTAGCCACTAATTATTATTTTATTATTTCATCATTTATTAACTGTGGGTAGCACAGGGGTTAGAATGTTAGACTGCTAATTAGAAGATCTGATTTCCAGCACCGGAAACTTTCCACTAGTGGGCCCCTAAACAAGGCCCTTAACATTTATTTGCTCAGTTGTATACAAGAGTTCAATGTAAGTCTGCTCAAATGCTGTAAACATATGACAGTATCTAAAACACAAACACATGCCTTAGCCCTGCCTTAAGTTACACAAAATGTTAAAATAAAACCATTTTATCCTTGTAAAAGTTCAGATTAGATTATTATTAAAAAATGATGCCAAACGTATCAATAAAGCAGATACCTGAACTGACACAGCAAATATTTAAAAACGAGAAATATATACTGTAAACAGGAAGCTTGGTGGCAAAGTGGTTAGCACATTTGCCTCACAGCAAGAAGGTCCTGGGTTTAATTTAAGGGGAAAGAGGTCTTTTTGTTGCGTGGGTTTACTCCAGGTACTCCGGTTTTTACCCTACAGTCCAAAAACATGCCCATTAGGGTGCTTGGTTATTCAAAATTGCACATAGGAGTGAATATGTGTGGTTTGTTTATGTGTGGCCCTCCAATGAACTGGCAACCTGTCCAGGGTATACAGCTGCCTCAAGCCCCATGTACGCTGTAATAGACTCCAGCAGAACCCTATGACCACAAGATGAATAAATGAATAAATATACAGTAACGTTTAAGCATCTTTACTGTCTTTAGTAAGTGTTATACCATCGACTACAGATTTCATATGCAGACATCAGCTTTTGTGTGAAAAATCTGTGATGAAAGAGCTCATAGAAATATTATTCCTAATCCTCTCTCCTTTCATGAGGCTGTATACCACCAGGTTTTCTAAGTATCTGTTTCAGAGCACATCAAAGCGTGTTAGAAATCAATGATTTTCTCTCTTTCATAGTGCACAGATTTACTGTATGTGCTGCATCACACTATTTTTTAAGGCAACAGACCGACATTCAGATGGTAATGGTAATGTGTAAGTGTACACATGTATACATATATTTGTGTGTGTTTGAGACAGAGAGAAAGCAAGAGAGAGAGAGAGAGAGAGAGAGACAGACAGACTGAGGCAATTGTCTCTTTTACCTCTTCATACAACCAACACAGGATGTGGGTTAGCCCGCAGTGCGCATTTTATACACAGCCCTCCAGCATCTGTAAGTGCACATAAAAGCCATCAATCTTCATTAGTGTCACCACAGCCTGACTCAATTCAACAAATTAGCATTGTTAGGCAAAATTCAGGCTGGCATGTACAGTATAGCTGTAACACATTGAGTACGAGCCCAGAACAGCTGCATCAATATCCTGCTCCCGCTCAAGCCCCCGTGTCCTTCAGCCACACCAGCTGTGTGTGAAGGAGAACGGGGAGACATGATAGCTGGGCAGTATGGGCTGCTCGGTGTGTTGTTTGTACCTTGGAGTAGGGGAGGGGAAGTGTTGAAACCCGATAATGTAGGGGAACATGTAAAGCAAATGTGGGTGTGTGTGTGTGTGTGTGTGTAAGAATCAGGACTATGGACTGCTGACCAAAGGCTGCCAGCTACAATTTTGTACCTCACCTTCTTCAAACGCACATTGTGGCAGCTTAAGAAAATGCTGAGGTTTTTATATGTCAATCAGTGTAAGTGTGTGTGACCGATAAAGAAAAAAAGGAAAGATTGGTTTATGCTTTTTTAAAATGCTTTAGAGAACAAGCCTGCAAATAACAAGTAAGTTGGTAAAATAACTATACAGTAAAGTACCCGAACGCACCTATTAATTTTACAAGAGAATGGATTTGGTAGAACCTAGTCACCATTTAAAATATTACTTAAGTAAAAGTTTTAAAGTATGTGATATTTTTTGAACCTGAGTATTAAAGTATGATTTAGATGCTAAATGCACTTAAGTTTTAAAAGCAAAAAGTGCAAGTAACTGTTTTAAAAATTATTGATATGACATGTGGGACATAAAGAGAGAGAGAAAAAACCCACGCTAGAATTTAAACCTGGGTCCCCAGAATGTAACAACTTGCATGTGAGTGATGGTGCCTTAACCCCAGCACAACTCCACCGCAGGGCCACACATAAACGAACAACCACACATTTACTTCTATGGGCAATTTGGAATCACCAATTAACTCAATGACTTTGGTAGAAAACACCAGTAACTAAAGTAAACCCATGTAAGCACAGAAAGAACAAACTTCACACAAAAAGATCTAGTGGCATAGTGGTTATTCTCAGGCAAAAGGGGCTTACTGTGTGGAGTTTGCATGTTCTCCCTGCACTTGCATGGTTTACTCTGGGTTTTTTTGGTGTCCACCCACAGTCCAAAAACATGTACATGATGTTTATGGGTCATTTTAACTTGCCCATAGAAGTGAGTGTGACTGCTTGTTGTTGTTTGTCTATGTAAGACCAATTGCAATGTGCTGCGACCTGTCCAGGGTGTACCCCTGCCTCTCACCCTATGTGAGCTGGGATAGACTCCAGCAGACAACTGTAACTCTGAATTAGGGAATAAGTGGGTAAAATTTAAAAGAGGAATTAATAAATATTACAATAATAATTGTCATTTAATTAAAAAACTGCTTTGTTTAATTAAAGGAAATCTTCCCAAAATCTCTATTTGATGGAAAGCAAAAACTTCAAAAGATATATATTGACTGTATAATAAACAGACCTCTTAGTATTTCTTTTTTCTACCTCTGTTAAAAGTGCATGTTTTATTAATGTAGAGGTTGTATTTATCTTACTATTTTTATACTAAATTCATAAAAATGTTGTTGACATGGAAGGAAACTAATGTAGTGTTTATTATTACTGTTATAATTACTGTATATTTCTTACAAATTGTTATTAACTGAGTAACATTATTTTAAAAGTAATTAATCTTTAGGAATCTATAACACTGTAATGCTGTGGTGTGATGTGACAATGTGAGGTGCCTTGCAAGATTGGAAATACTTACCTCCAATGTGGTGTGACTTTCTCCTCCTGCTCATAAGCTACATGTTAAATAATAGTCTTGCTGTCACTTTAACGAAGAAAAAATAGTGTTTATACTTCTAGTTTGAGAAGATACCTTTTAACTTGTTCGACTTGCCATCACTCTGAATCACGGAGTACATTCAAATTTTTGTTCTTACTACTTAAATTGTACTATATAGTACTATACAAATGTTATCAGTTGAGAAGGATGTACGTTATTGTAGTACATGTTTAAATAGTTTTTGATTTCGGATGGTGCTGTGGTCATTGTCGACTATGTTCAATCGTGCATGCCTTTGTGCGAGCATCCGCAGTACTCTGCCAATGGCTGACAAAGTCAACGCAGATTTAAACTACTTCAGTAGAATTAATTATAGCAATGTAGCAAATTATTGTCAGTAACGGTAATGGCATGGTTAACAGGCAAAACAGTAATTAGTTTGTTTACTCATTGCTAAAGAAGTATCAGAGTTACTAATGCATTTATTTATAACAGCATTATTTTTATGATTGTGATAGGGGTATCAGAAAGTTTTTAAGCATGCCAAAAGATGTCAGCACAAGGCTTTCGCTATCACAGAGACCACAGTTTTGTGGGCCATGATAAAATAATGCCATGATAAATAATCGCCATTAGCAGCCATTTATCTCACCCCCACAACAAACCTAATGTGTCCACCAGTTCCTACAAACATTAATGCATATCATCATTATCACAGGAAATTCTTACACACATTAACATAATTAATTCATTCACATACCCTTGTTTAAGGTTTTTGAAGCATATGTCTTCATGATTTAGCCCTAAAATCTGTGTAATCCTACTCTACCTGGGCAGCTTTCTCCTTATTTACCTTTATATTAAGTGCCTCAGAGCTCCATCAGGCACTCACCTGGCCAGCATTTCAGACAGACCTATATTGCAGCGTGATATAAACGAGAACAGCCTACCCCAAGGGAGCACTTGGCTTAAACAGGCCCTCATGCTGATTGGAGAAGCAAGGCAATTGCGCTGACCTTTCAGATCCCAGCTCTGTGTGTGCAAGTGTGTTCCCATGTGTACGAGTGTGTATTTAGAGTGAGAAGGGAGGGGGTACCTGATTGATGGAGTCTTATGGTGAGGCTTATCTCAATGCCAGGCTGGCTCTGGCCCAGTGGTCTATATTCAGACCACTGAATCAAAGCGAAACAACCTCACAGGCTTCGGTCACCAGGACGTCCCATTTAACCCTCCATTCCTGATGAATGTTGCTGTGTACTAAGTTACAGCAGGGTTTCCATAAAATCTAAACACCCTGATTCCCGATACCATGAGTCCTTTTTCTTCAAATAAACCAAAGGGCACCAAATGCCATTTGTTTTTGTACACACACAGGAAATAAAAAGAATGCTAACCCTTTGAAATAAGAAGGTAATTCACAACAATAGACAAAATCTGCTTAAACTTAAAAACACAAGGAATTCTGATTTCTTTTGTCATTATTAATCACAGAAAACCTTCTTTGACAGCAGATAGTTAGACCTGCACAGTGTTCAGGAGGATTCACTGACTATTGCTTTTTACAAAACTGCTTCAGCTCAGATATATCTGTAGGCTGCCTGGTGTAAACAGCTTTTTTAAGGACAGTCAACTGCATTCACTTTAGCATCCTGGACTAGCCTTTAAATGCTGCACTCCTAAGGCAAAGTTATTGTCCTGCTGTCATCACGATGTTTCCACCATCATATTTAACAGCTTGGACAATATTGGGACAATTTAGCTTTTTTTTTCATCAACCCATATAATCCTTTATTAAAAGCAATGTAGTTTACCATTGTGCACGTTGCAATGCCAACTGTGATTGTTATCTTTAGCTGCCAGTCAGATATAAATTTTTTATTTATTAGGCTCGAAAAATATACTTTTGTAGTCATGAGTCTCAGATTCTTATTTTCTAAATTATTAGCAATATTAAAATATATTCAAGGAATTTATTTAAAATAAATATTGACTAAAATACATGTGTAGGCAAGATAAGAAATCCATGTCTATAATGTGCAGTTGAGCATTTGAAAATGTTGCCTGGTTTCTGCTGTCCAGTGTAGCGAGTCTATTTAAGTCCACTGTATGTTCTGATTCTTGATGTTATTGCACATGAGTGATAGTCAAGGCTTTCACTGTTGCGATTTATCAGTGTCAAGGTTTGAAGTCTTTTGTACCCTGTTCTTTACAATTTCTGAAGAGAGGTCCAATATGTTGTTTTCATCTACCGACCTGCTCCTAACTGCTGGAAAATTGGCAGTTCATTGTTTGAGGTGTTGGATTGCTGCCCGGAAGATTGTAGATTCAGTTCTACAATCAGACCCAGACCCATTGACTTGTCACTTCTGTACACCTGAGCAATTCCCTAACCATCAACTGCAAAAACAACCTTACATGTTGCATGTTCTTCCCTCACTTGCATAGGTTTGCTCAGGGTAATCTGGTTTTCTCCCACAGTCCAAAAACATGTGCATTTGGTTGACTCTAAATTGGCCATAGGAGTGAATGTGAGTGTGTGTGTGTGTGTGTGTGTGTCTGCGATAGATTGGCGACCTGTCCAGGGTGTACCCCATCCCGCTCTATGTCCAGCAGACCCCTGTGACCCAAGGTTCAGGAATAAGCCTGTATAAAAGATGAATGAACCTGTCCTGGTTTTACTCCTGCCTTTTGCCCAATGATACCTGGTATGGACTCCAGCAGATCCTCATGACCCAATTAAGAAATAAGGTGTTAAAGACAATGTGTGGATAGACATTTATTTTGGTACTGATTTAGGACTAAGGAAAGCATACACAAGCCCTTTTCTGCTATTTTCCCCTGCTCTTTATTTCTGCCAGCTAGTTGCGTATGAGTGATGTGATTTAGCCCTCCCACTACTTCAGTGTCCTTGTGTTAGGAAGCACAGACACAGCGGAGGGCCCGGTGGTAATTGCACCGGTTAGGGCCTCACACTTCAACTTCAATCATGCTTGTTTTATATTTTTTGTCATTTTTGTGGGAGAGGAGAGCAGAGTAGGCGGTCACATTTAACATATCTTTCCTAGCACCTGACAGAAGCACTTTACCTCAGCATCCTAAACATCCAGTTTTATCGTAGTCTAGACTGACTGCCGTCCATGAGTGAC
Source organism: Sisor rabdophorus (assembly GCA_026260075.1). Taxonomy (NCBI): domain Eukaryota; kingdom Metazoa; phylum Chordata; class Actinopteri; order Siluriformes; family Sisoridae; genus Sisor; species Sisor rabdophorus. Next base: position 11,420,660 of record JAOTQW010000029.1, on the reverse strand, counting down.
AGTATTAAAGTGTCACAGTGGTGTGGCAGTATATATTTTCGTTTTTTATTTTCTCTGAAATAAGATAAGTTGTGTAGTGTTGTGGTGTTGTGTAGAGTAAGAAGGTTCAGCTGAATGTACGAGAAGGAAGGGGCGCATACTCCCGGGTAGAACAGCCAGATCAGATAATATCAGGGGAATTTTTCAAAGATTAATTATAACCAGCGATGACACTCACTTTAAGAAGTCTTTTTTCTTTTTATTCCAGACTTTTAAGAGAAATGGTCTCTCTATAGTTGCTGGAATTGGCAGGCCTATCTTGCAAAGAGGGTTGGCCAATCCCTCATGGAAAATTCAGACTTTGGAAAAATGGATAGTATGTATGAGACCAAGTAAATTTTTTCTCCTCTGTCACCCATTGTGTTCATACAAAATTCAAACTTATATTATACTAATATAACATACTTATAATATATTAACACATGCAGAAATTTGCAGACATCACTTGATAGTCAGACTTGGCTGTGACAGTTTTGCTATGGTCAGCCAATCAGAGGGCAGAAAATTGTTATTTTATTGTGGGCCAGCTAACTGGCTCTGGGAGGCGAATTTAAACAAACAGTCCTAATGATGATATAGTTCAAGTTACATTGAACTGTACTCCCCAGATTCTGTAGGCTCTGGGCAGATAAAATTGTCATGGCAGCACATAGAGTCTGAGATCTGATTGGTGAAAAATATCTAAAATACAGAAACTGGAGGCATTGCAGTTGAGAAAAACATAATGAATTAAAGTTATTAGACTTTTGGGAATGAGTTATTAAATTCCATATAAAAAATGTTAGAATTTAGGTTGTAAATGTATGTCAGTGCTTTTTATAGTGTTTAGTCAGGCAGAAAAGTGGTGACAGCACACCACTGGTTGCCACTAATTATAAATTGTTTTGTTAGGTTCAAGTTGGTGTTGTTTACTGACCCCAGGGGTTATATTCAAATCTGATTCAACAATTCACTATAAGGAGCACTGAACCTCATTTTTTTTTTGCTATATAATTGAGTAAGAGGAACCAAGGGTTTACTTTGCTACTTGACGTTTAAAATTGAGGTGAGACCCTTGTTGGTTTTGTCCTGTTTGGGAAAGAGAGGTCAGCATCAGTGATTTATGGTTGCGATGCTGCATTCTAGCGCACAATGATTAATCTTTGCTAGGAACACTGAAGGATTACAAATTTAACCTCTGCCATACTCCCACACACACAAACAGACACACACACATTATAGGCATAGATAAGCATTGTATTCGTATAGCTAAGTTCATAACTGACACAATGTTCATAATCATGCTTTGGTATGACATTACTGTAATTATGAAATTAACGACTGGGCAAAAAAATATATATTTTTTATTTCTTCTGGCTAGAGCTACAACTGTTTAAATGATCATGGATTATTAGCAAGATGTTATTTTTAATACTTGCTTATATTGTTGTATTGCGAATTGGAAGATCAGGGTTTGATTCCTAGCACAACCAAGCTGCTACTGCTGTGCCCCTGAGCAAGGCCATTAACCTCCAATTGTTTAGTCTGTGGATAAGGACCTCTGTCTAATGCCATAAATGCGAAGGCACTAGATTACAGTCTTGATACAGCACCAAACTGGTTAAACTGTGCTATTGCAGGCTATTACATTACTAGTCAACGTTTTTCATTAATTGGCCAACATTGTAAATAATCCAAACTACAAACAAACAATGGCAACGAAATGTTTCCTCTTTCCTTCAATGTTATCATTAAAGGTCGGAATCAAATGTAAATGAAAGTCTGAATGTCTGTGTTTTTGGCATATGGTTTTAACTGAGTTTTTATTCAGTATCTAAATACCAACACGCTTGATTTATTTATTAATAACTGGTGTAAACATTCACAGCTTAAATATGCTCATTGTGTATTTGTGTGTGTATGTATTTCTGTAAAGCTCTAATAGCGTTTCTTTACTGTAGAGCTTCTGAAGCTGATCCACTCTGATTTGTTTAGTAGTGTGCACACACACACAGACTTTGATAGGCGCAGCAGTCAGCGGTTGTGTGCTTGATCTGCTCTGTGGGTTCGAGGTGCTAAAAGCCTAATGTGATGTTTTACAGAGCGAAGAGGAGCATCAGCCTAACCAGGAGTTTGGCCTACCACTGTACTGTTCGCTACCTTTAAACCTCAAAAAAAGAAAAATATCAAAGCTAGAATCTGTTTCTATTCACAATGTCTAGATAATTTAACTGATTTAGTTATTTTGTCATCCACCCCCACAGAAAAAAAAGGTGGATGGAAAAGGGACCATTTATTTTTGTTGTTGTTCTTGTGGGAAGCGCTTGAATATCCGTCCAGTCTATTCCTTAAAGTTGCTCAATTACACTGAAAATGTCTGTGTTTTTCACCATCGCTTTATCTTATCCATTTCTTCCTACACTTATATTTGCCAGGAAATGTTCTTTCACCCCCCCCTCCCTCTCTTTTCCCCATTGTCAATTTATTTTATTTTCTGCATAACTAACCCAACTGGCACCGCCATAACTTTACAATACTGCCAAGCCAATTATAAGATCAGTGTACACACAAACAGGAGAATGCCAGAAATCTGCTATTACTCTAAAAAGCTATACGATTCACAGGATTGGTGACATGCCTTTTTTTTGTAATATTCTGTGAATGAAAACACTCATCCATACACATACCCACATACACTTACACATACACTTACGCATACCCACATACACTTACGCATACCCACATACATTACACATACACTTACGCATACCCACATACATTACACATACACTTACGCATACCCACATGCACAAACACTTACTCATACCCACATACACTTACACATACCCACATACACATACACATACGCATACCCTTATACACTTACCCACATGCACATTCACATACACTTACACATACCCACATACACATTCACATACACTTACACAAACTGACATGCACATTCACATACACTTACACATACCCACATACACTTAAACATACCCACATACACGTACGCATACCCTCATACACTTACACATACACACATGCACATTCAGGTACACTTACACATACCCACTTACACTTACACATACACACATGCACATTCACATACACTTCCACATACCCACATACACTTACACAAACAGACATGCACATTTACATAAACTCACACATACCCACATTCACATACACTTACACATACCCACATACACATTCACATACAAATACCCAAATGCACGTTCACATACACGTACAAATACCAACATACACTTACACATACTCATATGCACGTTCACATACACATATACACGCATATCCTCATACACATACACATACCTAAATACACATTCACATACACTTACACATACCCAAATACACATTTACATACACATACGCATACCCACATACACTTACACAAACCGACATGCACATTCACATACACTTACACATACCCACTTACACATTCAAATACACTTACACATTTCTTTCTTCCTTCCTTCCTTCCTCACTTCCTTCCTTCTATCCAACAAAAAGAGAATTTTTAGTCCTTCCTTTATTTCTTGTTTCATCTTCACACAGTATAGCAATGTTTCATTGCATCATCTTATCACAATGTGTCTTGTTTCAATACCTCATTCACAAAATCCTTATTCACAAAAATGTCTCTTAATTAGAGGGGAGAGTGAGAGAGAAAGAGAGAGAAAGAGAGATTTAAATTTTAACTTAACAATAACCTATCGTTGTTAGCATGTGCTCACATTTATTCTGATGCATGCCTGCCATATGTATATGAGCTTCTCTCTTCTCTTATTTGCTCACACTTTGTAAAGGCTGACTATAAGCTGGTCTTCATTACCTTCCAGGCTGCTTAGTGGTTGCTTTCATGGCTGACTGACTTTCGGAGGACTGATAATTACAGCATCACTCTCCACCTTTTTTCAGGAGCCAGCCCTTCTCTCCACTGTCTCCCCTCATGCAGTGACCTCCCACTACCAGACTTCCATTACAGAACACACTGATGCTAAATAGGAGATTGGTATCATTAAATTCACATTAAGCGGGCTGTAAAAATTGATATGGGATGCATGTGGCGGTTTTGAGATTGCTGCTGAAAAAAGGTAAAGTATGTTTCAAAGAGTCACACAGGAACATTACTTAATGTTAATGCTTCTATTATCTGTAATGACAACATGGGAATAAATGTTTTGTTGTTTTTCCTCCCAGTTTTGTTCCTTATCACCCCCGTCCAGCTCAGTTGGTATTATCCCTTTGCTTACGATTAGGGTTGGAATGCTATGAAAATCTGAAAAATACAATCTAATAGAACCGTTTTACCTTATGACCACAGTGCCATAACACAATTCACTTTTATTTGAGGAAAGTAAGACTTACTTTTCTCCATTATCCCTTTTTCTGTCTTTCTGTCCACCATATTAATGTGAAGTACGAAAATAAAG
>JAOTQW010000029.1:11381041-11394895 GCA_026260075.1 Sisor rabdophorus | reverse complement strand
CCCGTGACCCCGGATTCGGGAATAAGCGGGTAAAGAAGATGAAATGAAATAAAATCATATTTAATTGATCAGTGAGGCCACATGGTGATTTAGTGGTTAGCATAGTCGCAGTACAACAAGAATGTCCCTGGGTCAATTCAAGGGGTTTTTCTCTGCGCAGTTTGCACGTTCTTCCTTCAATTGTGTGGGTTTACTCTTGGTTTTCTTCTTTTCTTTCACAGTCCATAAGCATGTACATTAGTTAACTGTTGAGCTACCGTAGCAGTAAGTGTGTTTGGTAGTTTGTATATGTGTGGCCATGCAATAAACTGGCAACCTGTCCTTTCGCCCTATGTGTACAACCCCGGTGATGCTGAATTAGGTAATAAGGGGGTATAGAAGATTCATCTGTAGCAGGTAAAGGTATCCTAAAGATACTAGAAAGATCCTAAACCGCCCCCCCTCTCTCTCACAAGACACTTTGTTACTGGCGGATTTATCAATTAATCCCTGTAATAATCATTGAATATTTGTATATAACAAAAAATAATGTTCTGTAGTTTTTTACAAGTATGACTCTGATACACAGCATAAACTGTATTAGTGAAACTCACCAAAGATTAAGTATCACTGGAATATGCTAATACTAAGAGATAAACGAGAAAGATCATAGTAACAGATGTATGCGTTGTCTGGAACAAACAGAGTGAAAATGACAGATGGTTAAAAAGGAAGAGAAGAGATCTTGGGCTTTGCATGTGCAATCCAGAGCACTTCTGCTGATTCTGCAGATATTGTACTCCGAACGAGTTTCTAGTCTTACTTCATCTCCCAGTATTTGTTATTATACATTTTTAAAAATTTTAAAGGCAATGGAGTTAATCATTTCATCTGTCTTTCTTGGCTGTTTTTGAGCCATCCTTACAGAGTGTACAGCGGGGTGTTAGATCATAAAGACAGAATGTAATGTCTCTTTTTGTGTTTCACACCTTCGCCTTCCGTCTCACATCTAAGAAAGAGAACTCTATGTGCTGATACTAAAGCAGACCTAGAATAACAATCAGTTAACTTTATGTATATTTATTCATTCATTTATCTTCTATACCCACTTATTCCCAAACTCTGGGTCACTGAGGTCGCTGGAGCCTATCCCAGCACACATAGGGCGAGAGGCAGGGGGTACACCCTGGACAGGTTGTCAATCCATCGCAGGGCCACACACACACTCACACTCACTTCAGTGGGCAATTTAGAATCACCAATAACCAATCAACCTATGCACATGTTTTTGGACTGTGGGAGGAAACCGGAGTACCCGCGCATGGAAACCCATGCAAGTGTGGAAAGACCCAAAGTCGGGGATTCGAACCCAGGACAGCCCTTCCTGTAAGTTTGCTTCCCAATGTACAATATGTTTTTTGGCCATTTTCCTTTAGTGATAGGACAAAGAAAAAGGAAACCAGTCGAAGACTGAGAGTGGGTGGTGAGGTTAGACCAAGCTGAAATCAAACCCAGGTCGCCTGGCCAACTGCACACAGAAGCAAACAACTACTAAACACTAACTGGCCCTTTTTGCTCCCACCCAATGTCTCTCTCTCTCTCTCTCTCTCCATCAAGTTTAATGTTTCTTTGGCTTTTTCAAAAAGGGAATCGAACACAGGCCATGTGGTTGCTGGAACCATGGTGTAGTGGGTTGAGGATGTTGCCCTCCGGTAACCACAGTTCGATTCCAGCTTGGATCCTTTTTTGGGCCCACCCCATGCGTAAAAAGAAATACTAACAATAATAGCTCTGACACTATTTACAGTATTTTTAAAGCTTAATTCAAAGCTTTATTATAATATCAATGCCTTCTATCCACTTTACCTCAGCATCCTATTCGCAGTGAGACAAACGTCACACAAAACATTCAATCCTTGTTTTCTTTTTCAATTTACCGCTGCTGCTGCATCGCCCTTACCCTCCACCCCTCCTCCCTGCACCTCTCCTGACATCCCGATTTTTTGTCCATTTGTGATGAATCGAGGCCCTTTTCTGTTGTAACGAGCTTTGTCGATTGCCTAAATGTAAGTATGCACAATTTACGCCACAGCCTCAGCCATTTGTGGAACGCTTTGACATTATAAACAAATAAAAAAGCACTATTGCCTGCAGGCTCTAGTGGCAAACTAATGCACTCCTGTGACTAGTGGGTGTGCAATGACCATAAAATCCAACAGATCCCTATGTGGAAGAGCGGGAAAAAAGGCAAGAGGCATTTTTGTAACCATTTCCATCAATATGTGTTGCCCAAACTAGCAATAGTACTTTAACTGTTAGTGCCACTTGTTCTAGCACTCCACCGGCACGATCGAAATAACTGCTGCTGACACAACGACTGCTTTTAAAGCACTTTTAAACTCACTAACGCAGATGCACACGTTGTTAGTAAAGAACTTTAGACGTTGGATTAGATGTTATAGAGATTTACTGAGGCTTAACATCTAAAATCGCACTTCAGTTAAATACGTATTTAATTTAGGTAATTGCGTAGTTCCTGACAATTCAAAAAGTATGTTTGATTCAAGATTCATTCATTCATTCATCTTCTATAACCGCTTATTCCCGAACCCGGGATCACGGGGGTCTGCTGGAGCCTATCCCAGCTAACATTGAGAGAGAGGCAAAGGGGTACACCCTGGACAGGTCGCCAGTCCATCGCAGGGCCACAGACACACAACCACACACTCACACATTCACTCCTATTGGCAATTTGGAGTCACCAATTAACTTAATCCACATGTTTTTGGACTGTGGAAGGAAACCGGAGTACCCAGAGGAAACTCATGCAAGCGCGGGGAGAACATGCAAACTTCACACAGATAGACCCCAAGCCCGGGATTCAAACCCAGGACCTTCTTGTTCTGAGGCGATTGTGCTAACTACTACACTATTCATTCATTCATCTTCTTTTCCCGCTATTTCCAGAACTCAGAGAGGGGTACACCCTGGACAGGTTGCCAGTCCATGTGAAAGACATTAAGAATAGTGTTGAGAATTTTTTAAAGTGTCTAGATTTTTTTAAAATATATTTTTCTCTTTTAATTAAGTAATGTTTATTCTATACACGCTAGAAGCTTTTACCTGAGGAAAGTTTACAATAGAAGGTTTGTCCATACAACTGTGACATGTGACATTACCAATAAATAAAAAAAAAATCCTAATTTTACACTATAAATAATTATATAAATAACTATTTGTCAGCAGTGTAGTGGTTAGCACTGTTAGCTCACAGTAAGAAGGTCCCAGCTTTGATTTCTAGCAAAAGATCTCTCTCAGGGTTTCCTCTCACAGTCCATAAACAAGTACATGTGTGATGGACTGCCAACCAGTCCAGGGTTTACCCTTAACCACTTCCTTAACCAAAACCTTAACCCCTTCCTGCCAATATTGGATGAAGCCACTGACTGTAACATCCTCTATATTGTATCACCCACTTGTAATGGTTTCCAAAAAGCAACTTTTTTTCACAATAAAAGTAAATTACACCCATCTGATCTGGGACAGTGGAGATCCCTGTAGTGTCCACCTTCTTCTAGTAACTGAGGTCAATTTTTTACACTCCTGCAGTCAAGCCTCTTTCAAGGTCCCAGACAAGGTTAAACTTCCATTGTCATCATTTCCCACTGTGCTGAGAGCAAGACAGAAAAATAGGACATCACATGTGGTCTACACAAATGACTAAAAGTGAATTGTATAGCTCATTTTGTGAGCCTGTGTGTGTGTTGCATTCATAATCATGGTTTAATTTTGCAACAACACACAGAATAAAACCCCAAAATATAATGAATAAAAAATGAATTAAATGAACCATGTGCCTGTTAGCAATCATACAGTGTTGTATGGAGAAAGGTAAATGAATAAGAAATGATGGCTGAAAGAAATATTTGTCAGATGCAACAATTTAAAAAACAAATCATTCAAAAAAAAACATAACATAATACAGGTTTGTGATTCAACATATTTTGTCCATGACTCTGATTTGGGGAAGGCCTGCAGTACTTGACAGATGGATAAGGAATCGTTCACACTTCCCCTTCATTTATTCCTGATTCTCTTCCTTTCCAAGAATGCTTGTTTTAATGATGCTAAATCTACCATGCTTAATTCGACCAGTGAACTTTATCATTAAAGCAGGAACTGAATTTCGATTGGTGCCTGGAGCAGTCTTGCTCCAGAGAGACAGAGACAGAGAGAGAGTTCGGAAGACAATAGGAGTGAATGAAGTTATTAATGTGTAGGGCTATAAAGCATGGTCCTCAGCCTCTAAGACTGTTTTTTTCCACGGAGTGTAACTATGTAAAGTAATTGACACCCGTACTATGTGTAGCAAAGCCAGGAAGAGTGAAGTGCCCTTCAGAAACAATGCCAACCTGCAGCATCCCTAACAAAACAGATTGCTTTCACAGAGTGAAAATTAGAGTGTGTCCAAACAACAGCCTCTCTACACCCTGGAGTGTAGACGTAAATGTACTGTCTATATCAAAGGTTCTTAAAATTAAGCCCAGGGTTACACAAAGGTGCACAAAAACCAGACTGCTGGAGTCTATTCCAGCGCACAAAGGGAAAAAGGCAGGGGAACACCCTAGGCAGGTCGCTAGTCCATTACACAGCCACACATATTTTGACATACACACACACACACACACACACATACCAATCACCAATCAACCTAGTGTACATGTTTCTGGACTGTGGGAGCAAACCAGAGATCCTAAAAACAAATAAACAAACAGACTTCTAAAAAACATGAACTCGGACCAAGTTCCTATCTGTCTACATTTTATTAATTAGCTCAGTGGTTAAGGGTAATGGTGGCTCATGATTAAACAGCTGATCAGATTATTATAGGTTTGAATTCCAGCATGACCATGCTGCCAGCATGTAAAAGTAAACTTTGTTATATTTAAAAATATATCTCCACCTACAAAACTTGAAAAAGAATTTCTTCTCTATTAAAGAGCATGATTTTTGTCAAAATACATGGCCTTGTGTGTACAGAACCACACCATAATGGAGAAAAGAAAAAGGTAAGTGTATTTTTTTTCTATGAATCTTTGCAACTAGCCTTTTCTAAAAATGCATTACTGTTAAAGCAACATGTACTGATATGGTTTCTGTGAACACAGCTGTTTTTGACAAGGCAAAAGGAGTGTTTCATTAAACTATCGTTTATAATTTTACAATTAGACATTTCAAAAATCATAGTATCTATTTATTTATCCATCAATACAACTATCCACTGTCTTTGGATGGTGTGAACCATCAGGGGTATGGGGAGCTGCTGGAGTTTATCATAAGCAAAAGGCAGGGGTACAACCTGGACAGTTTACTATTTCATTGCAGGACCACATACGGACAAACAACCACACACACACACACACACACACTATTTAGAATCGCTAATCAATTCAATGTTTTTTGACTGTTGAAAGAAACTGGAGTACCTGCAACAAACCCTTGTGTGAGGCACAAAATTCTTGCATGGGTTTACTGCCACAGTCCAAAAACATGAACATTATGTTGATTGATTCTAAATTGGCTATAGGCACTGTGATGCTGACCTGTCCAGGGTATATTTTTATGCGCCCTGGGATAGTCTCCCGGAGACCCCATGCCCCCGATTTAGGAAATAAGATGTGTATAAAAAATAAATGAAATGGAAAAAAAAAAACAAAAAACATTTTTTAGCTCAGGCAACCCCAGGCTACAAGGGGCTAAATGTGGGCATGCAGAAAGCTGGGTTGAAGTGTCCTTTTTAATCCTAATAAAGGTGAAGAAAGAGCATAAGGAGAGGAAGGTGCATGCAGGCTGCTATGGGTTCAGGTGAGCTTCTGTACTGGCAATGCAGAACGGAGACCAGGCGGTGCCCAGGAAGTTGGCAAAATTCTGCAAGGTTCAGGGAAAATCATCTGCCGTGTCCTCGGGTATATCTGCCAGAAACAGAGAGAAGGTTTCGTGAGCACATGCCTGAACTTGTTTTACCTCACTGACATGCAGCGCACCCAGTGTTCCACTCTCAGTTTCTCGGTGCTAGCAAGGAAAAAAGGAATGACGTAAGCATCTGGGCTCCAGCGTCAAACAGTTAATTTAGATACTTAGTCAGTCTCAAATAATTGCATTGCATAACCAGTAGGATGTTCAGTGCATTCAGACTTCACTGACCTTTATGCTATGCAGTAGAAAAAGTTCAGGTTTTAAATATAACCTGAGTCATTTCTATAGTTACAGTCTGTTCTAGACTAGATGTTAAAATATTCATTAATTCATTCATCTTCTATACCCGCTTATTCCCGAACCCAGGGTCACGGGGGGGTCTACTGGTGCCTATTCCAATACATTTCGCGAAAAGTAGGGAAGTGGAACATCAAGGTTTGATTCCCAGCCCTACTGGGCCCCTAAGCAAGGTCTCCAATTTCTCAGTTTTATAGACAAGGTAAATGTACTGTAAATGTACTTTTTAAATCACAATATAAAGTGATTAAGTCTGGAAGATAATTTAAAATTGATTTTGGTTAAACTGAATTAAAAAATATCTTTTATTAGACATCACTGATACATTTATTTGACCCATTTTTTAAATATTTTGTGCCAGAAGAAAACAAAACACAGATGAGTAGCAAACGAAATTTGAAAATAGATCCCCACTTGTCCAAAAGTCCTGCTTCTGTTTTTGGAGTGCCCATGAGACACTCATTAATGTCTCCACAAAACAATTTAACCGGTGGCAGAGCCCACTTTTCTTGAAGCACTAACCACTTTTGGGATTATTTTCATTAAATTTCTGTTTTATCCAATTTTTGACTCTCAATCTATTGACGTTACAACTGTTGCAACCTAATGTTGGTGTACAACCCAATCTTGTTTTTTTTTATCAAGTTAGGATGGCATATAGCTCTGTCCTTTTCACCTAGTGAAGGTTAGATATGAGCTGACTTCCTCTTGGCACCGCTACCGACATTTTTAGGGGGAAACTTGGCATTTCATCAGCATGGCGAGGTCACAGAACCTGATCCCAGTACTTCAGTTGTTGTTTCCCTTGAGGGATCCGGGGGGGGGGGATCTGCAGCAGCATCACTGCAGTGGTCTTATGTGATCCTAATGCTTTAAAAAATGTCCTAAAACATCAGCTAGGAAAAGTCATAGCGAGCTGTCACTCGTCCCTCCTGTCAGAGAGCTAATTACTCGGCATTTTCTGTGTGAGCATTTATCGCAAATTTGAATAATTCACCTAGCAGATGGTAAAACTGTCAAGCAGTGACACTGATTTATTTATCTTTACCCTTTTCCCCTCGGGTGGAAGCGATGAGCCTGTCAGTGTTGTATTGTTTTAATAATGTGCCATTCCATGCTGATTCGTCCGGATTTTTATTTATTTATTTATTTATTTTGGTAGCACCGCTGCTACTGTACCACCTGGAGGTCATAACACCGCCTCTGCTCCATAATCCCAACAGTGTTCAAATCCCTGCACATTTCAGACATTTTCTAAATTGCAACAAAAACTGTAGTACTGCTTTCTTTTGTTTTTTTTATTAACATGCTCTCACACCGAAGTCTACAGGAGCGGGGAAACTCTGTTAACTCTGTCTGGAAAAAAAACACTATTTAACCCTATTAAAAACAACAGGTTATCAGTCTCCCTCTGCTTTATTCAGTCCAAACCACTGTTTCTTACTGGTTGGGTAAGTGGTAGCACAGTGGTTAAGGTGTTGGACTGCTGATTAAAAGATAAAGGCTCAATTTTCAGCACCACCAAGATGGCACCGTTGGACCCCTGAGCAAAGTGCTCAACCCCCACTTGCTCTGCTGTATAAAAAGGGATGCATGTTGCTCTGGATAAGGATGTCTGCCAAATCCTTTAAATATAATGTAATAGTCACAGTCAATTCTGGATGAACCCCCACCACCACCATCAAGTTACTACAAAACTCTTACTGCTACCCATCGTGCCCTAGCCCATGCACACAAATTAAATGTTTTGTATTTTAAAAGCCATTTATTAATCACACCCTGATTTGTTCTGAGTGACAGTCGTTCATTTTCTTTACCCGTTCTATACAGGTAAGGGGTTAAAAGCTATACTGAGGTTAATTCACACAGTCATTTTAGCGTAACCATAATGTTTGGAAAAACAGGCATCGCGGTGGCATAGTGGTTAACACAGTCGCCTTACAACAGAATCCCAGGCATGAGGTCTTTCTGTGCGGAGTTTGCATATTCTCCCCGCACTTGCATGGGTTTCCTCCAGGTACTCCAGTTTCTTCCCACAATCCAAGAGCATGTACATTAATTGATTGATTGATTGATTAATTGATTGATTGAATGTAAGTGTGTAGGGTTGTTTGTCTATGTGTGGCTCTACGATGGAATGGTGTCCAGGGTGTAACCCCTGCTTCTCGCCCTATGTGCGCTGGGATAGGCTTCAGCAGACCCCCATGAGGGAATAAACGGGTATAGAATATGAGTGAATGAATATTTGGGAAAAACTGGGTTCACTCAACTGTTTCTTCAGTGCCCAATTTACCAATTAAATACATTTAAATGCCCCACTTAGCACCAGCAGATTTCCACCTTCCCCATTTTCCATGCAAACATTTCTACACTATTCAGTGGCTGTTTTTATATGTAGAATAAAAATAAGCAGAAATCTGAAGAATTCTGAATGCATGTACGAGTTTTACATGTTCTGCTCAGTCCAGCTCACTTAAAGTGGTGTCTCTGTTGTGTTTTTTCAAACCGATTCAGACTTCATGAGTTTGCTAAATCTTGAAAGCTGATTTCGAGAGGAAGCTGTCAGCAGGTAGAAAAAATGAAGCTAGAGAAAGAGAGAGAGAAAGAGAGAAAGAGAAAGAGAAAGAAAGGCAGAATGAGTGAGATGAATGAAGCCTAATCAGGCTGTCGAGCTGCACATTGTGAGCTGGTTATGGCTTGGCACAGCTCTTTGTTTGGACACAATATGGCAGCCTTGTTCCAGCTGAAGGAGTGCCATGGCCAGACTCTGCCCCATCGACTACACCTCCATATTGGGTGTGATTAATCACCTCTACCCAAAAGAGGTTTCACTCATTTAAATCTCAATCGAAGGCTACACAATGACTTTCTTCAGTTTTTGCTCAGCACCAATGCTCCGACATCAGTTCACATTTGTTCTCTTTGGTCTAAGCCAGAAGGAAAGCATAGTAATTAATATAAGATGTAAGAAAGCAGCAGACGAGCATGCTGGCAAATACCCCTGTTATTTGTTAAATATCTTACTGTTTTCTGTGCCGAGAAGACACCTTGCCACCCTTTCTTGGAGCCTGTGCAAACACTTCTTCCCAGTAGGATGCAATTAGGCATTAGTTGCCTTAGTGGTTTTTTTTGGTGTGCATTCTGGACAGCTAATCCCTCTTAAGACAAATCTGTGTGTCCTCTTTGCTAAAATTAATGCACAATCCTTTACCTGTGCTCCTGATGCTAGATAACGTGCAAACAGAAAGTGCAGCAAGGAAAAAAGTGGAGAAAACTGTACTTTTACAAGTACACCTACAAAACCTTTGGTGTAATAAGAATTTTGTGGATTATGGATTATGTAGAGCATTTTGGCACAAGCAGTGACATTTTATAATGACGTATGAATAAGGAGCTATTTTTTGTGTTTTTATTATACAGTCCCTTCAGGATTTTATTTTGTGACTCCAGATTTTCTCTAATATTTTTAATGCAGGTTGCATTGTTTTTAATGTTTTTTGATGATTATTGCAGCATAGCATTTTATCGCGAATTGCTTTGCACAGTTTGTCGCAGGAGTTTTGGTTGATAAATAGGTGACTTTGGAGTCTCACATGACTGAATATGCACAGAAAGACCCCAAGCCCGGGATTCGAACCCAGGACTTCTTGTTGTGAGGCGATGGTGCTAACCACTGGACCACCGCGCCGCCCAGTTATGGAATTAATTAATTAATTGAAAAAAGGATTCAACAAGTCATTCTTTTCAGACCAGGTTTAAGCCTCATTTATATGTGGAAATAAATCCGAAATGTAAGCAGACAGATCATTGAATAAGCAACAGTGGCGCATGACATGGAAGTCAGATGTACACCAAAAGCGTTCTCTTTCTCGCTCCCTTTTTCTTCTCCCTCTCTTTTTCTCTTTCTCTCTCTCTCTCTCACTCTCTCTCTCTCTCTTGTTTTTCACAAGCTGCAACACGCACTCTCCATTTTCAAACCTGAAGAGATTATTGTCGACCTTTTAATATGAGACAGAAATCAAAGTACTGTACAATTATTTCTGTCTACTTCCATTTTGTCCATTGATTACCTAACTATTTTTGCTTCCTTTTTCCATCAGTTTCTCTACCTTGGATTGTTTGCCAAGTATTGTCTAAATGCATATTTTAAATACAGCTCAGTTTTAAACAATTTCTCTATCAGTCTCTATCCTGCCATAGTCAGCATGTTAACTGACTAAAGTCTTTATTATGCTGTTACATAAAAGCAATCTGCGCTGCCACCAAAATGTGTAAAGAGTAAAAAAAAAAACACACCACAAGCCAGAATATACGTTATCATTATACTGTGCCTGGTGCGAAGCCGTCAGCCCAAACATATCAGTGTAATAATTCTAAGCGCTAACCTCAAAAAGCGTCTCCATCATCAGTCTAACAAAATCCTTCCAATAACAGGCAACATGTCAGCAAAGCTGTAATTTTACAGTGCCACACAGGACCGAAACAAAATTGTTTATTATTAAGCTCTGCAGTTTGGGTAAACAAGCTTTGTTTGCTGATTGATATATTATTTAAATTCTGATTTAGAATTATATGGTGTATGCTGACCCACATGGGAGAAATAATGTGAGCTCAGACATAATAGCCAAAATACCTTTCTTTTGCTAAATAAATGCTGCCGATGCACTAGCAGCTCTGGCTTCTGCTCTGGCTAGTTAATTTAACTATTATTAAATTAGATGACTCAGGTAATCAGTGTGTTTAAGCTGGTCTGTTTAGTCGCTGTGTACAGAATATTTAGTGGAGCAGACAGAATATCTAAATCAGAGCATTTTCACCATGTTTCTTAATGGGATTTTTTTTTCTGGAAAGGGAGACTATACACTGGACATGTGATTCATTTGTCTCAACACTACTTCCAAAAAACTGGACATTAGAAACAAGAACTGGACTGAAAGCACTCACCTGTTATAGTAGTTACCCAAACAATCATCTATTGTCTATATATACCTTTTTTGTCATTGGGCTTTCCAGGTCTTTCGTTCATCACAGGGTCACATGCACACAAACAACCCATATTGTCACATTTACACCTAGGGGCAATTTTTTATCACAAATTAACATGATATAAATGTTTTTAGACTGTGGGATTAAACTGGAGTACCTACAGTGAACCCACACAACCATGCAAACAGAAAGACCCCTGCCAGGGATATGAAACACAACCCCAACAATCGGACTAAAATGTGAATTGCTATTAAGAAATATTTGATACTTTAACATTTTTGCACACAATTATAGAATTTATTAAACAGGGACTCTTACAGCTGGGCGTTGCGGTGGTGTAATGGGTAGCGCGTTTGCCTTACAGCAAGAAGATTGTGGGTTCCGGGTCTTTCTGTGAGAAGTTTGTTCTCCCCGCGCTTACTTGGGTATTGCTGTTTCCTCCCACAATTCAAAAATTGTTAATTGGTGACTCGAAATGGCCCATAGGAGTGAATGAAAATGATTGTTCGTCTATGTGTGGCCTGCACCTTTCAGGTGCCCTATGTGCTCTGGGATAGACTCCAGCAGACCTCCGTGACCCAGAGGTCGAGAATAAGTGGGTAAAGAAAATAAATGAATGACACTTTTAGCTTTTGGTATGTTTTTGCCCTTCAAAAACACCATAGAAACGTTTGTGCTGTGTGTTTTTAGATTAATTTACACCCATTTTGCAGTTGTAGTTCGTATATTGGGGAATTTGCGTCTACCATGTCATGTATTCCCAAAGAATATAGATTTGCTGCCATTTGAGAATACAAGCTCTCATGTTTCATGAACAAGTTTACTAGCAGTTGTAGGAAGTGTTAATAGGTTATTTGTGTGTGTGTTTGTGTGTGTGTGTGTGTGCATGCATTTCTTATGCCAGAAGGCAGTTATCATTAACCTTGCAGTGCTCAGTTGTGCTGAAGCTTGATGATTGATCTGCTGTCGCAAATTATACCATCTCTCCCTCTTCTTTTCTCTCCATGGCTCTGCTGTTCTGTTCTTCTGGGCTGGATCAACAGATCGGAAGAGTATACAGAACTGCTCCAATTCACTTACACCCCTAGGCTCTGTCTTTTCTCGCTCTGTCTGTAGTGGATTGGAGCTGTGACCTGCTTCTTCTGCAGTTTGGTGGGTGTGCTTATTTGGTTCACCTCCAAGCCTTCCCACATCATCTTAGCACTACAGCTGTGCTGATTCTCCACTCCAGAAACTCTTTTTACTGCCCTCACAAAGCTGCGGCATTTCATCAGACAGTTTTCACATGGAGTTTAAAAAGCTCAACATCTCAGCGCCCCTGACACAACACAACTGCCCAGCAGACAGCAAACTGCTCATTGGCCTGTCCAGTGTGTTTGTCAGGCAGTTTTTTTACCTGTTTTATTTATCTAAAAAAATGCTATTTGTGCTGAATAATTAGTGACTTTGTTGATGATTGCCATATTTCATGCCATAATGGCATCTTTTACACATTAATGCCAGTTGTTAATCAATAACCGTTGCCAACATATCTCAAACTGACCTTGGAGTATTCCCGTAATGAATCCTTATTAAAAGCATCATCTGCTGCATTGTGCTGGCTTCAATCTGCCCCACCTCCCCTCTATCTCCCTCTCTCTCTCTTTATATCCCCTCTCTTATTTTGCTTTTGACCTAATGATTGTTTCCTATAGTAGGGGTTCAACTTTTTTTCTTTCTTTTTTTCCTTTTTTTAACAAGGCGGGTCAGTCTGTAACCAAAAAATGGCTTTGGAAAAAGTGATCTAGTATTATGTCGATTTTGTTGTATTTTTTGTCTCCTAATTCTGGATTAGTTTATTAATTAGTTATGACAAATAGATGAGATGACAAAGTTAATGCAAAAAATAAATCACAAGGCATTAATTAGTTATTAGTCCTGGGGTCTGCTGGAGCCTATACAAGTGCTGAAGGGCAAAAGGAAGAAGAGATACACCCTCGGCAGGTTGCCAGCCAATCTCAGGGCCACACTTGCATGGACAATTTAGAATCACCAATCATGTACATGTACATGTTTTTGGACTGTGGGAGGAAACCTGAGTAAGCACAAGCAAGCACACTGGAAGCATGCAAATTTCACACAGAAAGGCCTCTGCCAGGGAATTGGACCCAGGCCTTCTTGCTGTGGGGCAACAATGCTAACCACTAAGCCACCATGCTTTCATGAAGGAATAAAGGAATGATTAATCACAAGTCTGCTTTTCCATTTCCCAGCCTTTGGCCATGTTATTGTCTGAATTTTCTAGCTAGCTGGCGTGTAGAAACATCTGCTCCATCACCATAGAATGTTATGTTAAATTTACGGGTCTATTGTTCAGGGAATCTAACAAATAATTAGGCAACCTTAATAACTATGTTGATATTAGTTTAGTTTTTTAAAAGTATTTTTTTGTCAACAGCAGATATAATATGAATAAAACACACAATTAAAATATTTTTTTAGAATATATCTCCGGCATTGCTAAGATAGATGGTCCAAATGTGTTATTTAAGTTTGCAATAAAATAGTTCTTTTATGTTTGTTCTTTTTCTTCTTCTCCTTTCGGCTGCTCCCATTTAGGGGTCGCCACAGCGAATC
>JAOTQW010000029.1:11345666-11359562 GCA_026260075.1 Sisor rabdophorus | reverse complement strand
GTGGTTGTGTGTGTGTGGCCCTGCGATGGACTGGCGATCTGTCCAGGGTGTACCCACTGCCTTTCGCCCTATGTGTGCTGGGATAGGCTCCAGCAGACACCCATGACCCCGGGTTCGGAGATAAGGGGGTATAGAAGATGAATGAATATTTAAATTACACTATAGGACACTAAAGATGAAACACAGCAAAGTTTAACCATTTGTTGTTTTTAAGATGGATATTGGAAAATTAACACCAGATTGAGTAAGTTTCCTTCCTTTTTGAAAAACTTAAGACTTTGCTGTATACAGAACTTAATGTATACAGCAATTTTGCAGTTAGATTGCCTATGGAAAAGTCACACCTTGAACACAAAACTGCATCAAAAGGTTGCATTGGTTATTTCTGATGTGACCTCAGAGCAACTTTCTTGTCGATATGTAAGTGAATGTGAGCTGCTATGGTTCGCAATTCTCTCGACGTACTAAATACCTAAGACATCTTTCTCAAGGTGACTTTACCAGATTACTGGTTTAGAGTCTGGTTTAGAATCTCACCTCTTTGGGGTTGATTAAACAGCACTTTCTCTGTAACTAACCTCTCTGGTTTTAACTGCTCGGTGGTTTAGGCTCAGAATACCCAGCAGTTTCGCAAATGTTCTTGCCTTTTATTGGTTTGTGTGAGTTTGCTTGCTTACACTTTTATTAATATGCAAAACAGCATCCTTTCACATTGGGTAGCCAGAATGCACGATAGGGAGCTTTAACGAATCTCATGTACTTCAAGCAGCCATGAAGACAAACTCTCTGCATTGCTTCAGTCTCGTAACAGAATCAGCACAGACTAAAGCATGCTACACAAGGACAACGTTTCTAAAGGCATCGGGTCTCATTCAGCGCACACAATCATGCTTCAAAAGCTTGAGCTGCAGTTGTGCGTCTACATTTTCATAAGCTCAATGTGAACACCGAGACATGAACACGTGAGCTGTAGAGCAGTGTGCATAGCCACACACACGGAAAGCCTGCGCTCTCCTTTTACCTCGTGCACACACACACTCTCTCTCTCTCTCTCTCTCACACACACACACCTTAGATTAATCTTTATTCAGCAGTAGATTTATCGATTTGTGTATTTTTATCTATTTATTTGCAAATCATTAAACTTTTGCAGCCTCATTTTTCTAATTATTTGTAAATATAAGGTTTTAAACATTATTGTGTAACAGTTCTTTGTTATCTGGTCATTTTTGATGCAATATTACTAGTAAAAAATGGATAATGTAAGAATTACACTTATTACATATAATTCTAATAATTATATAAACATAATTTAGTAACTATATATCGCTTGGTTTCAGTTAATTTGAGCCAGTAAAAATAAATCACATAATTTTAGTTCATTAAAGTTACCATATATTACAAGGTTTTAGTTGTTTTTAGACAATAACTAAAGTTGTTTTTTTATTTTAATCCGTAACAATATATCACATGGTTTCAGTTGAACTGGGTCACTAACAATATATCACATGGTTTCAGTTGATTTAAATCAGTAAGGATTTATTATTATAATTAGTAACAATATATCACATGGTTTAATATATCACATTTACATTTACAGCATCTTGGCAGATGCCCTCATCCGGAGTAACTTACAGCTATCTCTTTAATACAACTAAGCAATACGAGCCTCGCTCAGGGGCCTACAGTGGTAGATGTATCACATGGTTTCAGTTCATTTTAATAAGTACATTACATCATTTTAGTTCGTAAATGTCAGGACTGATGCCAGGATACTTAACATTATTTGACATTATTTACACATTTACACACTTACAAATTCAACAGACTACAAAACGAGGCAGACTTAACCATTTAAAAATGTTTATTACACAAAGTTAGTAACCAAACCCTTATTAAAACCCTCATCCCTTCTCTACAGCATTAGCTTCTTATTCCTATCGAAATCCGTAAGAGGCTGTAGGTATTAAAATAATATGCACTTTATACCCATACTGTTTGAACAAGACAATATCCTTATTGCGGAGCGATTCTTATGAGTACTTTAATATTTATATTATATGGCAAGTATTCATATAAAATAATTTTATTGTCTGTGAGCCTTTTTTACTTATGTCAACTTTATTCTATGATTTCATTAAACGAAATCTTGTTTAGTAATTGTTAAACATGACTGTCTTTACACAATTTAAATATTAGTATAACAGATTATGTAACCAGATTAATCTTAAAGTAAGATCCTAAATTACTTGTGTGAGAGGACTGAACACTACTAACAATTAAAGCTGTGTCTTTTTTACATGGCTGATTGTGAGGAATTGCACCGACAATGCACTTTTAATTACTAGAGAGGAGAAAGTCGCTGGGCATGCCTTTTTCTCTCTTAATTGCTTTTCCCTTGGCTTGGCTGTAATTGGGCATCCATTGTGTCTATTGATTTAGTTGGAAGTGCTTCAATTTAGAAGATGTTATAAAATATATTTATCTGGTGATGGGGCCTGAAAAGATAGATAAGACCTGACTGATAGGGTGGGGTCTTTGTACATGGCCAAGTGATTGCATTCAGATCTGCTGATTTAAACCCTATTCATATTTTTCTTTGCATTCAGACTGTTGACACTGTATGGCTATATCTACCATATATGGTTAACTGACCACACCCATAGAACTTTCAAGGAAGGCAACCCCAAGCTAAAATTGCAAATTTGTTAATAATAGCTATGAAGACAAGTTTGCAAATCACTAAAACCCCTACCCATGGAACCCCTTTTGGATGAATTGAAACCCAGGTACTTCTGACTTTTTAACCTGACATCATTGCCTAATCTTACTGATGCCCTTAGGCTCCTTGTTCGGACATTAGGTGGGAAGCTTAATTGGAAGAGTAAAAGTATCAACAAGGAATCAAACTAGAAATAAGATGTTCATCATATGCAGGCTGGGGAAGGGGTGGACCAATGGTTAAGGTGTTCATTTGCTCATTTTCAGGTCATAGGTTCACCTCTTCCGGGCACATGAGCAAATCTCTTAAGTGGCTTTGGATAAGAGTGTCTGCTAAATACTGTAAATGTAAATGAGTGTTGAAGAGGCGATGTACTATCTTATGTTCAGTGCGCTGTGTTTTGTGTTTTTACAGGCTCAATAGTGCCCAGCGCGTTTAAGCTAAGTGACTATAGATATTGATCATATGAAAAAACAAAAAAAAGATGTTTGTTGATTCAATTGTAACAAATAAAATAGGAAATGGGAATTAACTCTGATCAAATTAGACAAACGCTCATCATCAATAAACATTTATTAGGTTTATTAGGTTAAATGCATTCTGGTAAACAAGAAGTTAGATGAATAAAGTGGGGTTAAGTGAAAACAGGTTATGTATCTACCTGGGCATAGCATAGTGGCATAGTAGTTAACATGGTCGCCTCACAGCAAGAAGGTCCCGGGTTCGAATTCCCTGGCAAGGGGTCCCTGGCAAAGGGGTTTGCATATTTTCCCCATGTAGGTATTCTCTGGGTTCTCTGGTTTTCTTCCACAGACAAAAAAAATGTACATTAGTTTAATTGTTGAGTCTAAATTGTCTATAGGTGTGAGTGTGTATGGTTGTTTTCCCATGTGTGGCTCTGAGATAGACTGGCAACCTGTTCTCCTGGTGTACTCCTGGCCCCTGAGTTAGGGAATCAGTGGGTATAGAAGATGAATGAATGTATCTAGCTTAAGTTGTGAAAATGTACAATATTTTCTGTGTTTTTAGGAAACTTTACGCTGGCAGAATTAGGAATCTGTGAGTCCACCCCCCACCAGAACACCTACTCTCCCAATCTTGGGTTATTGCACGGCTATACTCTGAATGCAGGCTCTGATGCCGATTCTGATCCCGAGGGACCCATCTCTCCGGAAAGAGCCATGCAGCTGTGGAGCACCCGCAACGTCAAATCCCGCCACAGCTCTGGTCAGTCCAGTCACGAGAACTCGGCCCTGACCCTCACTGATTCTGAAAACGAGAACAAGTCTGATGACGAGTCAGGTAGGTGGGAGCAAATGAGGATAGGAGTAAGCAGGGGAGCTAGATAGGATAGAGAGAGACGTTATTTTCGATAACAATTTATATCCTAATTTCGTCAAAGTAATAGAAAGGATAGAATTAACAGATTTCTGTTCTTAGGTTTTAATTAGCTGTTCATGGTCTTGGAGTTTACTGTTGATCACATTGGAAATATATTTATTTCGAGAATAGTTTATTGTAACAAAAACTATTTTCATTTCAAATTATAGATACAGAGTACAATAAGCAACTTGTGTCAGTTGATAGTAATTTGGTTTTATTTTTGTGCACCATGTGTTGAACAGAACATCCCTTAGGGTTTGGCTGCACAAGCTTAAGGCAGATGCATTCTGTACCACATAAATAGTCAGAGAAAGTCTTTTGTCTAAAAAAACAAAAAACAAAAAAGAATTTATTTTGGATAATAGTGATTTGTATTGGATGACTGCAGCCCTAATTATTAATAGGGCTCACTGTGTACTATTTAACTTCAGCTACAGAAATTCAGAAACTCAGTCGGAAACAGGTTTCACTTTTGAGTCAATTCTTTTGTGCTTTTTTCTCTTTCTTTTTTTTCTATTTCCACGTTTACTTATTGCTTATTTATTTGTAATGTTTTGTAAAAATCTCTATTGCTGAAGATGCACATCACATAAAGTCAGATTAATTTTTCATTCACTTAAAAAAAAGCAACATTTATCTGTGCTTGGCATCTCTGGTCAAAAGTTAACACCCAAAACAAAAGTTGCTTTTTAAACTTTCTATTAAAAATGTATCTTTTTACTCTTTAATTAAAAACATGCCAAAATTTTGGACTAAAGGGATTTGATTCCCAATCCACAAAAGCATAAGTAATTAGGCCATGCATTGGTTTAGAGAAAGACGTGACATACAATTAGCGATACATACAATTAGCATTCTGGTTCATCACAATTTTCTTTTTCTTTTAGTTAGGTCAAGGTCAAAGCTGTGTGTGTAATTTTGTGAATATAACTATTGTATGACATTGAAACATTCCGTAACATTTGATCCTGTTTGTGCGAATTGACCATACAGTAAAAGAAATGGCTACTATTAGTAACCTGCCTAAAAAGAGCATCTTAATTATTGATCAGACTTGATAAAGACTGTTAGGATTTTTCTTTGTTTCATGTGGTTTCATGGCTGCAGTTTATATTTTCTCTCTAGTGGTTCCCCTGGCAGTTTTTGTGCATCACAACCTCTGATACCATGTTTCCGTGGTAGTCCCGTGCCATCCCGAACCCTCGCATGCCTTTCAGAAGGTGTCAAACGAGGTTAATGAAAAGACAAAAAACCCTGCCTAATTAGCAAGATTCACACACAACTGTAGCAGTTCAGTCAGCTGTGAACTTCAACATCAGAAAAAAAACCACTTCATCAAACCTCTCAACAGCCATCAAACGTATAAAAAACACCTTGGAATAGAAGTCACTTTTATCTCAGTGCTGATAATTGCATCTTAGCTAATTGCCAAGCTAGTCTCTTATCCATACATAATTCTTGCTTTCTAGTTGAGGAGTGTACAAGGACACAATATTTATGTATGTATGTACCATCAACCAAACTATAGTGTTTTTTTAAACTAATACTCTAGTAAAATTTTAAAATGTGTGTTAATAAAAGCTTGTAACCAATGAGGATGAAGTTTCTAACACTATATGCAGAATATAGAAATCCAATTCGGGGTAAAATTGTAACTTAGAGTATATGACTCTACCCTTCCTTTTTCCCTACAGAGTCGCTTTAAGATGTATATCATTCTTTTATTGTCACTTTGTCTGTGAAAAGAGATGCAAACACTGGCTTTTTCTCACTGTCATCTTCCACTGTAGCCGAGTACGGAGGTGCTACCACTGCCAGTCATTTTGATTGACAAGTGTCGCACACAGTGGTTTTGGGATGTTGTGGCATTAATGGGGTTAGGTAAAGATTTCCATTTCTTATCTCCTCTCAACCTGTTTTTAGAAACAATTTAAGTGTATTGGCATAAAAAAGAAAATTATATTATATAATTTTGTCGAGAAAAACATTAATTGTGACTAATTTATTTTTAGTATTTTTTTACATTATACGTCTGCAATCATAACATTTCATTTTCTACAGTTTAAAAACGTAAGTTTTCCTAAAAAAGCTAAGGTATTTACTAAAAACATGAATGTAGGTTAACTGGCTATACTAAATTGTCTCTATGTGTGAAATAGTGTGTGAATGTGTGTACAGGGTATCCTGCCATGAACTGGCTTTCTATCTAGGGTGCATTCTTGGCTCGTACCCAGTGTTCCTGGAATCCACTGTGACCCAGGCAGAGTAATTAATATAGCAAACTAAGACTAAACCTTTTCCCCTTTTGGTTAAAAGTTGCAAGTTATAAAATCTTTATTCTCTCTTGTCTCATTAAATCTGGAGGTGCAGCAACTGCGCAAATACAGATGATTTGAGGAGAGCAGGTGTCCTAGATTTTACTCACAAACCACACTTTTTGAGAGTAAGGTAAGAAAAAATAATTAAAAAAAAATCAATTATCTAAAACAAACTTTATATAGCAACTGTTTATTTATTACATATTAACTACTAGGGTATATATAATTGAGGTACTTTTCTGCAGAGGAGAGAGAGTAGACACGGCAGGATGGAGGCTGGTAATGAGGCTTCATGTCTGTCTGATTGTCTATTTAAGCAGCCTGGATACTGGTTCTCCTGGCCTTTGCTTTTGAGCTGCCTGATCCTGAGTGATTGATTAAGGCCAACTATTCCACTCTAGGAAATGACTCAGATGTCCTCACCGCACAAGGGCATGGATGCCTGTGTCTCTGACACTTTTGTGCTGGCTCTCCCCCTCAAACAGAATTGCTTTCTGTTTAAAGCTCACATAATGTTCCAGCACCCTGTATTGCACTGTAATGAGTCTAAGCCATCAAGTTTGCAAACATTTTATTGGACACAAGTACATAGATAAGTTGGAGACAGTTGGAGACTGACAGGACTTTAAAAACAAGATCTCTGCCAGCACGTCGGCTGCAGTTGGGTTCAGCATGTTATTTGCAGCTGGGCGTAAAGTGTAGCCACTCCCTCAGGCCCTGAGCAGGCCATATAAGAATGTATTTCTCGTGAAACATTCTGTCACATGTTTGTTTGCATAGATGTACACAAACAAGAGATAAGAAATTATCCCAGCATTCAATTTCAGTCCCACTCGACTGGCAACAAACTGTGTTGGGCGATCAGCAGTGCACATCACGTTCAGCAAACAAAAAGGTCTGATGCCTCATGCTGGGAGGAGAGTTAGGAATTTTGTCTGCTGGATTATTTGTATTCTCCATTGCTAAGCATTTACAAAACTTTGTTGGAGACACAGAAAAAAATGTGTTAACCGCTTTGTGGATAAAGAAGGCAATAAAACCGTTTCAGTTTGCATGTCTCTGTTTGAGAGCCAGTAGTCTCAGCCTTAGATGTCACGCCCATGAGCTGCTGTCTGAAAGACTATTTCATACGGCATACTTAGCTAGAACACTTCTTTACATGTGATTTTTTTAAGACGCAAGTAATTTACCAGTTGCATATTGTATGATATGTTGATGCAGGGGATTTTCAGGCCCCTAAGCATAAAGCAGCACAAAAAAATGGTTGCTTTACTTGCAAGTCATACGTCCTTTAAGGAGGGTGTTAGATAATCAAAGTTCTCAGGTCAGTCATAATGCCTCTTGGGAGGGCCTTAGACATTCAAAACCAAGGATCTCAAGTCACATTTAAATTTACAGCAATCAGCGGATGCTCTTGTCCAGAGTATCAAACAAAAATGCTACGGGCACAAATACTTCCCAAATCAAACCAAATTAAAACTCTCAAATTACTTCCCAAACCACAAAACCAGTTAAAAGAGCAGCATGAAATTATTTTAATGTTGAATTCTAGGTATTTAGGAAGGAGGTGGGTCTTTAATTGTCTCTTGAAGACAGCCGTGTCTCTTGCTTTTTAATTTGACCATCTTGGTGCCAGAAAAGATAAAAGAAAGTTAGGTCATGGATCTCTGTATCTTGGATTTTCACATAGTTCCAAGGTAGACCATAGCCACGTAGCTGGGTGCAAATCTGCACCGTTAAACTTGCATTAAATAACGCAATAAATCAGTTACAGTCATGTAGCAGACATCAGTGAAAAACATTTGAATAAACATAAATCATGCTTTGTGTACTTACAGCTTGCATTGATGAGGTAGGTACATTAAATCAACAAGATTTAATACCGACAATTATGTCGCTTAAGGAAGACGAATGAATGAGTCGCATTAAATTGAAGTGAAGATCAGTGTAGAGCAAAGCTTACTGAGGGTCTTGTATGGTGCAAATGTGTGTTCTCTTGGACTGTGTTTATCTAGGAATGGGATGCATAAACCCTTAATTAGGATTTCTGTTCGATCCCAGCTTTTTTTTCTGCAATGTCAACAATGATTGACGGTATCACCTTTCCTCTCCTTGGAGTATTCATTAAAGCTACTGTGTGTTACATTTCTCACCCACATACCTCTCCCAAACAGAGAGGCAACACATCATCTACCTTTCATTAATTTATCAATATAAAAGTTTAATCCAAAACATGCTGTTTCACATTTAAATAAATGTAGTCAAGCATGTTCTTCTGGTATGCAAGGTCCTCTACCTTATCTATGATCCAGACAGAATCCTGACATCCTGCAATTAATGTAGACAATTGTCACCCAGCTTCTCACCTCCACTTATTTACATGACAAGTCCTGACAGCACGAGTCAATGCCATGCACCTTTTTAAGACATCAATAATGAAGATTCAAGGTGGCACTAGCATTCAGGCGCTCGCTCATGACTTCCTCTTCTTCTCTCCCGCCCCTTTCGCTCTCTCAGAGTGAGAAGTTTGGAAAGAAAAACCACCAAAAGCTGTTTTTGAATTTCACAAAGGTCATATTGACTTCCTCCTCTTAAAACATGAAAAGGGAGAAAAGAAAATGCTTCATGTGACAGAAGCAGTCACCTCTTTTCTTCGGTCCATTTAGCAAAGGACAGGTGGTGATAGGTTTTTTTTTATGTAAAGCTATTTGGAGTTCTGGCTACCCTTATGAGCGTCAATATTTAAGCACATTAAAGCTCAAGCGGACACAGACACAGACGGAGACACACACACATGATAAAGCCACTGCTGACTTTAAAGCAGCATGAGCTGGAGTGCTGTGTACTATCGACAGGCCCAACTCAAGTATTCAGGGTGATGGGTGTTGTAGACAAAGAAGTGGTAGTGCAGTGGTTAAGGTGTTGGACCGTTGATTGGAAGATCAGGGTTTGATTCCTAGCACCACCAATTTACCACTGCTGGCTCCATGTGCAAGGAGCATAAACCCCAATTGTTCAGTTGGATAAAATAAAATAATTGTAAGTCGCTTTAATGGCGCCCAATGCCAGAATACTAAATTTTGATATTGGACAGAGTGGGGGTAGAAATCTGAGGATAAATTTTATGCTCTTTTAAACATTTCATTCATTTATTTTTCATTTGTTTGTTTGTCTGTTCGTTCATTTATTTATCTTCTATACCCACTTATTCCCTAACTCAGGGTTGCCAGTCCATCAAATGGCTGCACATAGACAAACAACCACAAACAGTTACACTCAATCCTATAGACATTTTAAAATCAACCTAATGTACTTTGGGCTGTGGGAGGAAGCCCAGAGAACCTAAAGTAGCGCAAGCAAAGGGCGAACATGCAAACAGCACACAGAAAGACCCTTTGCCCAAGAATTGAACCCGTGGTTTTGTTGTGAGGCCACCGTGCTTACCAGATACTCTTTGCCACTACACAGCACTTTCTGCTTTTTTAAGCAATACACTAAATTCTAGATAGTGGATGTGAAGATTTTTCCATTGTAACGTTACTGACCCTCTGTAGACTTTCCACTTCATTCTCGGTAAACTATGCCTTAATAAACTGCACCACCAAGGGCATGTGTTAGTTCCAAGAAAAGGATCTTAAAACTACAGCATACAACCATAATTTCAACTTTGTAACATTCACATTTATAGAATTCGGCAGATACCCTTATCAAAATTGACTTACAAATCTCTTTTATGAGCAAATAGGGGTTAAGGGCCTTTCTCCGGGACCCAGCAGTAAAAACTCGGTAGTGTAGGGAATAGAACTCTGATCCTCCAATTAGCAGTCTAACACCATCATTTACATTTACATTTACAGCATTTAAATATAGGTCAGACCTGAAACAGCAAAGTTCTAGGTGTGGTTCGGTTAAATAACAGTAGACCATTGGAGTTTATATTTGATATGCTGCTATGCCTGTGACTACACATCGATATTCATTGTATAGAAGATGATGCAGAATTTTCTCCATGTTCAAACAACATGTATAATCTAGACGTAAACAATAAATAAAGACAGAGGTTTTTTTTATTATCCCTAAGTGTCCAGCAGATTTCATGCTTATCCGACGTGCTTGTAAAGCTGCCAAACCCATCACCTTTTTCAACCGAAAAGAGAGACAGCTTGTAAATTTTCATAGCTGTGCCGCTTTCCCAAATAACATTGATCTTGGCAAAAATAATAAGCACGCATTTAACGAAATAAGAGTCAGCTTAGCATTGATTAAGGCATAAAAAGTCCCCGGATTTCAGTGGGACAGGATATCGTTGCCTGTCTCACTGAGCTCTTTCTGCTAGAAGTCAAAAGTGCTGTAACTGTTCATTAAAGGCCAGCTTTAGTTAATGAAACAAGCCCGGTCCAAGTCAGGGGGGGATTTTAATGTGCACCGATCAATTAGATCTTGAGTAAATCTTCAAGACGCCTTCATTCTAACTCATCTAAAGGGCTGTGGGGGGCAACTGTCATCACTAACCCTTTGCACAGAGGAGTAATACGTCATTAAAAGGGTCCCGAATTAGATATTACTGGCATTGTAAGCACAAGGAAAGAAAGAAAGAACAAAAGAGCCTTTTTTTTCTTTCTTATTTGTCTCAATTCCCTTGCGATTGATTTTACCAAAAAGTTGCTTTCAAACTAAGTTAATCCATCGGAATAATAATTAATAATAATGCACATGCACGATCGTCTTACTCCCCTTGTGAGAACCTTGCAATGGTATGAATATCAATGCAGCTAATTAATGTTATGTCCCAACCTCATTCTAAGCTCAGTAACCTGTTGCCTATTTTAATTTTTCTCTAATAAAAGCTTCCTGATTATTTTTTTTTGTGTTCGGTAAGTAAATACATTTTAAAAAATTCCTTGAAAGACATTTGTACATTTTGTGATGTACTACTGTTTGTAAATGTTAGGTAGGGACATGATCTGTACACAATTCTGAGGAACATTAACATTTTCATTTACAGTATTTGGTTAATTTTATGATACAACCGAGCAATTTGGAGGAGAAAAGGACCTTCTCAGGGGCCCAGCAGTGGCAATATGGTGGTGATGGGAATTAAACCCAGATCTTCCAATTAACAGTCAAGTTAGCTTTATTTATAAAAGGTTTTAGAGAATAAAATCAAATAAAACAATATTAAAACTCACAAAAACACAGTCATATTTGTGAATTAAAAGACCCCATCTAAGCAGGCCTGATGTAACTGCAGCGGGGAACCAAAACTCCATCGAAGACAGAATGTAGAAACCTGTAGGTTATTCCATGCTGGATATAAAGTGTTCATGGTCTTGTCTGGATGGCTGACTAGAAGATCAAGGTGACCACTGTTGCTCTGCCAACTGGGATGAATAAGTACTGGATCCGGTGGCAATAGGAAAATATAAAAAATATATAAAAAAAATAGATGTTAATGTAGATGCCATTTTACTCCCAACTGCCAAAAATGACAGCATTGTCTGTTACTGGAACAGGAATTTAACCAGTGAGCTACTGATTGAGTAAGAAATCAAAACCCAACACAGCAGGTGTTAGGAACAGGAACAGCGTTGGAAACCAAATTGCTCGTGGTAATTTGGATTTTAATGGCATGTTTATTCACATTTAAAGCAATTCACGTTAGCATTAGGGTCCAAACACAGAGTTCATAGACCCATTCATTCATTTATCTTATAACTCCGCTCATAGATGACTTTTAATATTATGAATAAGCTAAATCAAGAACAACAGTCCTTGTACAACACTCATTGAGCCAGGGTTCACCATAGTTCATTTCTCACACTCCATAAAAGCATAGAAGCAAACAGCCACTGAATGTGATAACTTAGCGAAAGGGTACAATGTGCTGTTTAGTAATCAATTCATAATGATCCATAATTCTCACCTTTTGATTTGTGATAAAAGATTGTGATTAACTTTAACCAGGGTTTCTTAACCAGTCTCCCGATACACACTGCCAAGGTTATCCTTTTTTGTGTAAAGCAATGTCAGTGTAATTACTCTGCATAGTCAGATTAGTTATTACTGTGGTATCCAGTAAAACTGGTTGACGGTAAGGATTAGCATATAAGTTACAGTTGGGGTCTACATAAGTCTACAAGAAAAACCTTAACTTACATCATGCTGATAATTTACAGAAAGTAGTTCCCAATTTCGCCAATTAGTTGCTTGATCATGTTGTATAATTCATAACGCTTACCGTGTGCTTTGTATTTCTCCTCTCAGAGGGTTAATCTTGATTTTACACATTATTTGGCCTGGGTATTATTTACAGGTCAAATCATTTATGGAGATACAATTTAAAAAGGTGAAGTAGAACATGCTAGCTGTAGTATGATAGCACTTAAATTGAGTCCAAACCCAGGCCTCCTGAATGCAGGAACGTGCACAGACTGATTACACACTGCTGCTGTAGTTAGTATGATTCGTACATAAGCTACATTTCGCCAAAATGGAAATCACATTTTAGACCATTTGATACCTGAAGTGAAACTTAGTGAGAAAATGCAAGACTGATGTTAATTAGTGTTTTTGCTCTGTCTTTATCCATAATTTTTCCACAGTATATAAGCGCACTCTTGACGTAACCTGTCAGCAAAGACAGGGTTTGCAGAAGTACACATATATGTTGACATGTACGTAGGGAAGCCTATTATATTTGTCGGCCCGGACGGTTTGAGTTAATGAATGTTTCTTGGTGTTTCACGTTCCACAGAATATATAAATACATATAAATTTACATATAAATTTAGAACACTTAATTTAATAATTGTTATCAGGATATGAAGTAAATTATTAATATTATTACTATAGAATTAACGCCTATGATATATTATTAAATTGACAGGTCTGTAATTTTATTCAGCAAGCGGTGTTAACTCATTTAAAAGGCATATTTTCTATTGAAATTTTTTTGAAATTTTGAAATTTTATTATATTGAGAGTATTATGGGAGAATTTAACCCGAGGTGGATGTACTATCAGTATTTGGAAAAGTGGTAGTGTAGTGGTTATAATGTTGGTCTGCTAGTTTGAAGATTAGGTTTCCACCAAGTTGCCACTGGTGGGCCTCTGAGCAAGGCCCTTAATCTTTCAATTGCTTAGTTGTATAAAAAAGTTAAATGTAAGTTGCTCTGGATAAGGACGTCTATGAAATGCTGTAGATGTGCAAAATGTAATTAGTCAGCCACCAATTGTGCAAGTTCTCCCACTTAAAAAAATGAGTGAGTCCTGTAATTTAAATCATAGGTATACCTTAACTATGAGAGACAAAATGACAAAAAAAATAAAAAATAAAATAAAATTACATTGTCTGATTTTTTAAAATAATTTGCAAATTATAGTGAAAAATCTTCTTTCATTCATCTTCTTTACCCGCCTATTCCCAAATCCGGGGTCACAGGGTCTGCTGGAGCCTATCCCAGCGCACATAGG
>JAOTQW010000029.1:11307586-11320659 GCA_026260075.1 Sisor rabdophorus | reverse complement strand
GATTCGCTGTGGCGACCCCTAAATGGGAGCAGCCGAAAGGAGAAGAAGAAGATAAATAAATAAATAAATAAATACATTTATTTATTCATTTATTTATCTTCTATACACTTATTCTTGCCAATCCATTGCAGATCCACATACAGACAACCACACACTCACAATCATTCTTATAGGCAATTTTATAGTCACCAATCAAACTAATGTACATGTTTTTGGAATTCGAGAGGAAACTGGAATACCCAGAGGAAACCCACGCAAGCGCAGGAAGAAGGTGCAAACTCTGCACAGCAGATCCTTATGACCCTGACGTGGAATAAGCAGGTAAAGACAATGGATGGATGGATAGCAGAATGTTCTAAATAAGTTTATTATTTATTATTTATTTTGGGACTTACTATCCATCCGTCCATTGGCTTTACCTGCTTATTCCTAATCAGGGTCACAAAGATCTGCTGAATTCTATTCCAGCAGTTCATCACAGGGCCACATACAGACTAACAACCACACACAAACACACACACAAACACAATAATCATTCAATCATAATTTAGTCATCTTCTAAACCCGCTTATTTCCAAGCTCAGGGACATAGGGGGCTGCCCATATAGGGCAAAGGGTACTTCCTGGACAGGTTGCCAGAGCCATATATAGACGTATGCTGACATGTTTTGGGACTGAAACCGGAATATCCGGAGTAAACCCACCCAAAGGCGAAAAGAACATGTTAACTTTACACAGAAAATCCCATTCAGTGGATTTTAACCTGGGACCTTCTTGCTGTTTGGCAATAGTGCTAACCATTGAACCACTGTGCTGCTCTAAAGCAACTTTTGTTTATTGCATTTATTTTTGATCCAATTTGGAGATTAAAGGTCTTGGTCAGGGGCAGCTAACCTGTGCAAATAAACTAAATAAATAAGCAGGTATAGAAGATGAATAAATGAAATATAGGTTCCTTTCGTTCTGCTTTTAAATTTGGCCATATTAGGACACAGTGTGTGTGTTTGTGTTTCAGCTTTATCTGTTCTCCTTATGGTCGGCGTGATTTCTACACACCCAGAGAATAATATGTTTTAACACAGACACATTGAATGAGATTTCTATAGCCTAAGTCAACATCACTTAAATCTGTGTGGAGATAATGAGACGCATGAACAGAGAACAGTACACACACACACACACACACACACACACAGTTCATCTTATCTTCCCTCTAACATAAAATAACCTTATAATTACTAGTAAGAAGTATGCTCTTTGTTATACAATGGCTGTTTTGAAAACATAAAATAGTCAAGACAGAGAGAGAAAGAGTAAGAAGTAGAGAAAGAAAGAGAGAGAGGAGAAAGTGAGAGAGGAGATAGACATTAAACACACACACACATATACACTTAATAAAAAATTTACATTTTAGCACCTTTTAATCAAAGATATATATTATTTTTAATAATTTTATTTTTGTATACCTAATGTTAATATTTTAATTTCTTTTCTAGTTGCCTATGTCAACACCATTTGACTCGTAAATATTCAAAGAGACAGACAGGTTGTCAGCATTACTGAATTCAGAGCACTCCAAACTGAGAGCTGGAGGAAATGAGGGCAAAAAGTTTTGACTGTTTTTTAAAGTTTTGAATTTCTCTCTCTCTCTCTCTCTCTCTCTCTCTCTCTTTCTCTCTCTCTCTTTCTCTCTCTCTTTGTTGTAGCATGTTTAATGCTTTAAAGAGTAATAAAAAGCTTTGTCTCCATGGCAACCTCTCCAACTCACAGGGCCGATTGAGTTTGATTGGTTGTGTTACTGTGTGTGAGTGAATGAGTGAGTGAGTGAGTGAGTGTGTGGAGGGAGACGTGCAGGTCCATTCTCATCAGCCATCAGCACAGGTTACCCAAACTTCAGATGTCTGTAATGTTCTCCCCATCCCACTAATCGCCACTTGTCCACTCTGTTTCTTATTATTTATATTTTTCTTTCTTATTTATATATCTCTTTCTAGCTGTCCCTCTCTCTCTTCCTCTCTCTCTCTTTCTGTTTGTTTATCTCTCGATTTCCCCATCTTTGTTCTCTCTCTCTCTCTCTTTCTCTCTCTCTCTCTCTCTATATATATATATATATATATAGAGAGAGAGAGATACATTTACGTTATATGTGGTGCATATACGAGCTCGCGTGTTCTCTCCAAGAGACCCCGTGACCCGGGGTTCAGGAATAAGCAGGGTAAAGAAAATGAATGTATATCTTTTTTGCTACCTCTCTTTCACCATCTCTACCTTTCTTCTTTCTGTCTGTCTTTTGTTTGTTTGTTCCGCTCCCTTTTCACCTTGGCAGAGGACTAGGTGGAGATATGATCTTTGCATATGCATTATTGATCGGATGCAGGTGTCCTCTCTCTCTCTCTCTCTCTCTCTCTCTCTTCCTTTCTCTCTGTCTTCTCACGCCACAGTGCCGCTATGTACTGATTAGATGATCTAATATTACAGTTTTTTAAGTAATTTGTTGCATAATTGTTTTCACATTTCATTTTTAGGTGATTAATGTAAAGTAGTCCCTTTGTTACTACTAAGCAGCGCATTCACATTGGTATCTTGAAGCTTTTTTGCATGTTTGTAGCATGTTTGTATTCGATACTCACTACAGAGTGAACATCTGTAGACTATAGTTTTTCTGTATAGTAATCTCCACTCAGCAATCTGTGTCTTCCATCGTTGTGCAGCATTATGGCTAATCATCCTGTCCAGATTCTTTGATGAATGGTGTTATTCTTTCTCTGATCATAATACTTACATAAATAATATAAATAAATCATTCATTTTATTAATTTATTACAGTCAGGTTTAGGTCAGGGCCAATCAAGGTCAAGAGGGGGGTTGGGACCCTTGCCAGTAATGCTTGGCATATAGAGTCAGTAAGAGAGTCAGTAAAAAAATGATAGAGGAGGCAGCTAGAGATCCATGTCTAGTGTTCAGAGTCTCAGAATTGAAACAAAAGTGAATGCAAAAGTAGTGATGAAAGAGTGAGAAATCAAACACATGGCTGGAAAGTGTCAGTGACTGTCTGTGACATGAGGGGGTCTGGCAAGGCTTACGAAAGTGGTTAATGTGATTACTAATTGAAAGATCGTGGTTCAAATCCCACAACAACCAAGTTCCCACTGTTGGGTTTCAGAGCAAAGCCCTTAACTTAATTGCTCAGTTAAGTTATGCTTAATCTAAAAATAGGTAACTGCATATTTCAATAACGTATATAAAACATTTAATTATTAACAATAAAGAAGATTTTCATCAAAAAAGCACAACTTAACATACAATCTCCAATCTCTGGGTAGTGCAATGGTATTTAGCTTTCTGTGCTAAATACAAACAAAAAAGATAAAATAAATAAAAATAGATAGTTTAAGAAACAACATGCAACAAGTTTCTACCTTCTTTATTCATTCATTCATCTTCTAAACCCGCTTATTCCCGAACTTGGTCATGGGGGTCTGCTTAAGCCTATCTCAGCGCACATTGGGCGGAAGGCAGGGGTACACCCTGGACAGGACACCAATCCATTGCAGGGCCTACCTTCTTTATCTTTGGTATAATAAAGCTCTTATAGTGAAAATTTCAAACTTGTTTGGGGATAAATAAATAAAACAGAAAATATTAGGTAACAAAACAAATGAGGCAAAAAAAAGAAAAAAGAGAGCTTCAAATCTTTCTACTGTTAATTAAAAGCTAGGCAAGCCACAGAGAGATATAAAGCTGGTGTTGGATACTGACATGCAGGATCAGTTAGTGATTCTTTTTTCTCTTCAATGGTTCTTGCTGTATTATTCTTACTCCTATTACACACACACACACACACACACACACGGCTGATTCCTACCCAACATATCTGTACTCGTAGCCTCTCTGCATTTTGTCTAACCTTCTTGTACTTTCTTGTTTGCACAACAAAGGCAAAGGTTTGCATACTTATAATGTCATCCAAAGGAGCAAGAGGCTGCGGCCTCCCTGCGTGTCTTCCACTCTTTAGCTACAAAAGAAAGTGCAAGATAGAGATCAGGACAACGAAGAGGTCAAATGTTAGCAATTAGGGCGAAATGAGGGACAAAATTTAATCTCCATTAAAAAAAATAGAGATGGAGATTAAAAAGAAAATTGTTGAACGAGTGAGTTGCTATTTTTGCAGCACTCTACTGGGAGCCCCTCTGGCATGCTGTTATCCATCTTAATGCTCCATGGAGGAAAGGACAGAGAGAGGGAAAGAGAGAGCAAAATGAAGCAGATGTTTCGTCTCTATTTGTACTTCCTCACTCTTTCCTCACTTTGCTCTGTTTCCTTCCATCTCCTCTCCGGTTTTCCTGCACTGTGATGCTTTTTCACTATGCGGAGCTACATGTCATACACTACTAAAAACTCATCATCTTATTACGAACAACCTATCCTGGCCGAGGATAAATTTTAATATTGCATAATAAAGAATAATAAACAAATTACAGAAATCACAGTGTGTATTTTATTGCATGTTAAATAAGAATGCTGTCCACTTGTCATGTGAGTCATTCTAAAAAAATTGAGAAAGGTGTTATACTGGATTAATAACATTTCTTAACCTAATCATAACCATCTGATGTCATTAGTTTGTGCCAGCCAAATCCACCTCAAGCCATCTTTTAATATTTTTTCTGTTTTGTCCACAAATTAATTGATTAAATGTTGAAAAACTGTTTATTTGCTGAGACTGTTAATTTATTGATTCTGGAACAATTTAGTGATACTAACAGATTTCTGGATTAACATAAACATCATAACATGAAATTAGACTATAAACTATTAAAATTAATTATCATACAGAATAAAAAACATATACTAGACTACTAATTTGAATCAGCAGAAATTCATTAATAACTTTAAACAATAAATCGAAAACAATCACTGATGAACAATTACATGTAAAATGTTCTGAAACAGTGAACGCATAGAACCACAATCGAGCAATACTATAAATCAGGCATTAACATTTTTTCATTAAATCACAACCCTTACGGCGGTGAGGTGACAAAGTGGGTTTATTCGGGGTACTCTGGTTTCCTCCTGCAGTCCAAACACATGTACATTGGGTTGATCATTGATTTTATTTTGGTTTGATTTCCAGGCAAGAGGTTTTTCTGTTTGGTAGTTTGCATGTTCTTTCCGTGGTTGCATGGATTTACTCTGGGTAATCTGGTTTTCTTGCACAGTTCAAAAACATGTACATTGTACAAGGTACATTGATCGGTCATTCTAAATTCCCCGTGAGTGTGAAATAAACCAACCCCAATCCAATGATGCTGCAGCGCTCTCAGCACCTGTACTTCCAGCGGTAATGTGTAATGATCGCTTTGGGGGTACTGTTGCAGCTGCTGTCGATTGGCTGCCCACTAGTCTTCAGGTCTGCCTCTTTTTCTGATTGATTTACCACTCAAGGCTTAATCTCCTTTTTATTTTGTTTTATTTTGTACAGGAATTCCTGTAAAAACTTAAAATGGGTTTTGCACCATTTTGTGCCAGTATTTTGGAACTTTGGTGTCGGGTGCGCCCCCTGTTTTATTATGTACAGGCTACTTTTTACAATTAGGTTTACTAACTTTTAAGATGAAATAATATATTAAATATTATAATAAATATATTAATAAAATATATTTTATTTAATATATAAAAAACTTTTTACTGATTTATTTTTTCATCACTGCACCTCCTACCCCTAACCCCTGCAGTAATGCCTGTATTTGTCAATCAAGCAAACATTTGTATTTGGTAGATTTTGTATATATTTTTGCCCTTTTAGTAATATTTTAATACTTTTTGTTTTTAGATATATCATGATATATTTTATTGTGACCTGTGTATGAAGATATGATCCCTAGCCAATACTCAGCCCTATAGTAACACATTGTGTATAATATTGTACTATGAGCAATCGGTTCTTCCTTGTACTTTTTGTATATTTATTAGATGTTTTTTGTTTAAAGTTATACCTTTAGCTTTCAGTGTTTTGCTCTATCCTTATCAATGTTTTAGCATATTTTTTCTTCCTTTATTTTCTTAATTTTCTTTTTTCTCTCCCTTCCTCTGCTACTCTCCAAATAACTTCTGTGCTCTACCTTTTTTATGTCACAAGCAATTAATTTGTCCATTGCTTACATTTATCGATCCAAGCAAGATAAGCTAACATAATGCATTCCACTTCATAGAAAGACAGATTTCATGAATGACTTTGACTTATGTTTGGAGGCATGTAGGAGGAGAGTGCAGGAGAAATCAATGAACATGTTAATATGTCCAAGCGAGAGCCTATATCTGATGCTGTGATAGAACACCGGCCAGAAAACGGCAGCCAGCATGTGTTCGGTCTCCGTCGAGGATTCTGAGCCATCAGATTGGAATTGAGTTTTTCTAAGTCAAATTTATCACCATTAGCAAAAAGAGAAAGAAGGAAAGTGCAGGCTAGACATTTCTCTTCTCTACAGCTCTGTTAGTAGAGGATAGGAAGGTGCGATAAAACCAGATTGCTTCGATGTCTGGAAATGGATCACTGAACAGTATAGTTGGTATTTGTTTCACATTGCATATGCAAAATACAGGGCAGAGGGAGATGAATATTGGAAAATAAAAAATGATCACATTAAAGGCAATATTATTAGCAATATTAATTTCAATAAAATAATAATTATTATTTTGATGCATAAATTAATTTGTCTAATGGCAATATTTTTAGTTTGGTTTAAAACTTTATGGGCTAAAGTACTGGGAGCCTTGATCATCACGTCTATGGTGTTGTAAAATTATTTTGCCAACCTACCTGGGTCTTTCGCACACTTCTCATATCTACCTGATTCAAACCATCAAGCAAAAAACCTACATGGCCATAGGTGAAATGTAATTACATCCACACCTGATAACTGGTTAAAGAACTTTTTCAAAAGTTTTCAGAACAACTGGCAGTGAATCTTTTAAGTTAAAATGCCCAGTCTAATTTTTATAATTTAAGAAAAATTTACATTCTCTTATTAATTACTTACCCTCGGGTTATTCCAAACCCGAAAGACATTTATTCATCTTCTGAACACAATTTAAGATATTTTTGATGTAATAAATATCGGCAGCAGGAGTGACAAGTGAATAGATACTTAAAGCTGTAAACGAATACCTGCCCCAAAGCCCAGCAGGGTTTCCTGTGTTCTATGCATCGAGAATCAGAGTGAAAAAAGTGCACACGTGACTCTGAGCCCACTCACTGTATTATTCATGTTGAGATGCTGACAAGCAGAAAGTTCTCATCAGAGTTTAGCACTGTACTAAACAATGCTGTGCACAATTAATTTGTCTGAACAAATCTATTAGGCAAGTGGAATAGAATGCCATTATTAGTAATTCGATTTCTATGCTTGTGTAGAGTGCACAAAATATGTTATAGACACTATTCATTCACTCATTCATTCTTCTTTTATACCCGCTTATTCCTGAATCCAGGGTAACGGGGGTTTGCTGGAGCCTATCCCAGCGCACATTAGGCTAGAGTACCTGGAGGAAACCCACGCAAGTGTGAGGAGAGCATGCAAACTCCGCACAGAAAGACCGATTCAACCCAGGACCTTCTTGCTGTGAGACGACCGTGCTAACCACTACGCCACCGAGCTGCCTTATAGACACTAATGGAGCTTAAAATATTTGTATTTTAACAAAACCTGAAAATTGAGTTAAAAATATTTAACATTTTACTATTTACCATTTTAGTTGGGTGGTGCAGTGGCGTAGTGGTTTTAGGCTGTCGGTTTGATTCTCGCTTCTTTCTGTGCAGAGTTTGCATGTGCAAACCTGCCAGGCTTTCTTTTGGGTACTCTGGTTTTCTCCCATAGTCCAAAAACATGTACATTAGGTTAATTATAAATTGCTTATAGGACTGAGAGTGAGAGTGTTCGGTTGTTCATCTATCTGTGGCCCTGCGATGGACTGGAAACTTGTCCAGTTCAACCCTCTGCCTTCCACCCTATGTGCGCTGGGATAGGCTCCAGGTGACCCCGTGACACTAAACTTGGGAATAAGTGGGTTAAAAGTATAAATGAATGAATGAATGAATTAATGAAAATCGGAGAATTGTAAATCTGAGTGTGAGTGTGTAGTTGTTCGTCTATGTGTGGCCTTGTGATGGACTGCCAACCTGTCCAGGGTGTACACCTGCCTCTTGCCCTTTGTGCATTGACAGACACCCACAGACCCCCATGACACCAAGCTAGGGAATGAGTGAGTTAGAAGTATGAATATATAAATAAAAAAAAAAATTTTATCTTTCACTTGGCTTTTTTTACTGTTGCAAACAAGTTTCGTATATCCCTCAGACCTATGCGCAACTTAGGTTCAGTCCTGTTCGGCTTCATTCATATGCCAAACATGCTCTGTACTCAGATGAAATTCTTTAAGTGACAATACATATGGGATAGCATACATATGTCGAGGTTCATTTCATCGATTTTTCTATTTCTTTGTTACAGTTTATGTTAAAACTTGATAAAAGCAATATTGAGTTTCAACATTTATGTGTATTTATACTTTCTATCAAACAAAATAGTTACATCCAAGTCTTGATTTTACAATACAATAAACCTGAAAAAGTTGCAAAACTGTAGGTTTTACTTTACATTATTTACACTTTTCAAAGGTACAATTATGGAAATAGGTCTTGGCCCCAGATTCTTCTTCTTCCGAGCAGACAGAAGTGGAACCCAGTCTGTTCTTCTTCTGTCATAACCTATCCACTCTTCAGTTTTAATGAGTTCTGCATTCTGAGCTGTGTTTATGCTTCCTGTTCAAGTAACTGCAGATTTCCTGTCAGCTTAAAACAGTCTGGTCATTTTCTCTTGACCTCTCCCATCAACAATCCTCTAGAAATACTAATCAATGCTGGGGGTTTTGTTTGCTTTGTTTCTATGTCTCTGTGTAAAGTCTACAGACGGTTTTGCAATAAAAATCCAGAGAGATCAGCAGTTTTCCAAAACATTTATAAATTACTGACAAAAGCCACTGAGTCACAATTTTCCCTATTCTGGTGTTGGAGGTTGTAAACCTATATATGCGTCTAATGTAACATAATTAGATTGTTGGCATTTGGACGAAACATTTATTCACAGTGACTTACATTTAACTTATTTCTACAACTGAGTAGCTAACGGTTAGTAGCCTTGCTCATAGGCTCAAAAGTGGTAACATTAAATGATGTCTTTTTAGTTGATAAAATTCTTAGTAGATCAGATATCCAATGCTAAACATGAACGACTAGCAGTAATGCCTGCATGGTTTTTACACCGGTGATATTGGTAAGGGTGCACATTTTTGGCTTTCCTCTGACAGCTGTGACACAGATGAACCTGTGGGTGGATGTGACTAACGTGATCGTGAGATAATGAAATATGCTTCTATTTGTGTGTGGGGGACATTTTTGTCAACAGACTTTTTTTCTGACTGTTTTTGACTTTGGCCATATTGGCCTTTATCTGTATATAGTGAGAGGTTAGGACAGTAGATAGACAGGAAACTAGTGGAAAAGAGAAAGGCGGGATGACATTAATGTTAACATTGGCAACCAACCCTGCAGCAAACCCTTATAATCCTACCAGGAAAAATGATTGATTTTTGAAAGAAAAGTGGTATTGTTGCATCCTTACACACAAGGCTATCACACATACAGTCACTATGTCTAAATTCGCATACTACTTAAGCATTTAAAACATTTATATATAATATATAGGGGAATATGGAGGAAGTAGCAGTGCAGTGGTTAAGGTGTTAGACTGATAATTGTAAAATCAGGGTTCATTTCTCACCCTCAACAAGTTGCCGTTGCTGGGCCCCTGGGCAAAACCATTAACCTCAAATTGCTTACATGTATAAATATAGAGATAAATGTAAATCTTTAAGCTAGGTGTAAATGTAGCATACAGGCTATGGCTATGGGTAAAATAAAGAAATTATAGATACAGATTATACTGTCTCTATATGCTGTTATAGGTACAGCAGTGCCAATGAAAAGTTATGTAACGTTGAATAATGCTAAATTACTGCAATTGAACTACCACCACTATTTTCTCCACTTCTTTGTGGACTCGTGGGATAGTAAAGTGTGCATCCTATGCATATTTCAAAATCTGGGTGGAAATAGTAGGTCATCTGGAAACTATTTGGGAAGTATGCAATTTTAAACAGAGCTTGTGTGTGTTAGGAATTCATGTGGAAGAAAGTGTGTATGTGCAGTTTAATGTAAACTTATGTAAGGGCACACAAGTGGATCCTGTGACTTGCAGTATAACTAAATATCCTTGGTGACCAATATAATATGTTTTATAAAGCACTTTGCAAGACACTTTAGGACTTTCGGTTTGGCAAGCTAACGTTCTACTGAGAGAAGATGAAAACAAGGCAGCTTTGCATGTACCACTTGTTGAAAGTCTTTATAGTGCAGATGCTGAATACTGAAGTAGTTTTTCCATGAAGCCTTTTGGGGTTAATGTAATGCAAATGTAAATGTCTTTATTTGTCACATATACTTGTGAAATTCACAGTAAAATTCATTTATCCATCTTAGTAAGTTGGGATCAGAGAGCAGGTTTAGCTTTGATACAGTGCAGAAAAGTAATGAAGCAGGAAGGGTTAAGGGTCTTGCTCAAGGACCCGATAGTGTCTCACTGGCAGTGCTTGGGCTTGAATCCAGGTTTTGCTTATCTTTAGCCCAACAACTGGCAGTGGTCGGGCATGAATCA
Organism: Sisor rabdophorus; assembly: GCA_026260075.1. Lineage (NCBI taxonomy): Eukaryota > Metazoa > Chordata > Actinopteri > Siluriformes > Sisoridae > Sisor > Sisor rabdophorus. The sequence goes on along the minus strand of JAOTQW010000029.1, from coordinate 11,309,884 downwards.
TGATCAGCATGTTCCTCAGATAACTTAGCAGCTTAACCATTGAGCCACCACTACCCCTCTGTTTAGATAAGATCTTTTTGTGAAAGATACAATGGTAAAAAGAATGATATTTCCTTTGATTGTTAGTTAAACTTCTTCTGAAAAATGGCAGACAGGCATGTGGCTGAGTTTTGATTGAAACAGGGTAAATCTAGGATCGTGATTTTCTCTTGCATCAGTTTAAGGTTCATGTCTTACTCTTCCTATTTCCTGTGTTCTTTAGTCTTACATCTGCCCCATGGCTGAATGTAAAAGATCAGTGAGATCATATTTATCGGGTCATTTATGAGTAGTAACCTAATCGCATGAATCTTCATTTTTCTCTAGCTAATCCACTCAGGCTCTTCACACATCTGTGTTGACAGTGAGGAAAACGCACCGTGACTCACCCTTGCATGCACACTATTCATTTGGAAACATCTCTGCCTGCAGGTGTGCACACGTTTGTAAAGCAAAGCAAAGCAAAGCAGAGCTTGACAGATCCCAGGTGGCCGTGGGTGGCAATGCTGGCTCTGAGGAGTGTGGAGGCTGGTGCATTCCACCTAGCTCCAGATGCACAAGGGGCAAAGTTTAGGCCTCAGGCATAGGGAGATGACTTAGTGACAGGCATAGCCCCATACCTGTATTTTGTACTTCCCTAAGACAGTCTGGATCAACCACTCATGTCTGAATGCTGCTGAAAGCAAATAAAATAAGTCTGACATGAAACAAATTTACTGCCAGGCTTCTGTATTGTACAACTGTCTGCTGTGTTACTATTACCCTCCATGTCGTGTTCCTCAGTTTCATAAAATCCATTTTTTGTATGGATTTGCAATCAAGAACTTTGCTATTCATCAAATTTAAGAAAAACATTATCTATATGAGTGCCAGCGCCTCTATCTACTTTTGGATTCTGGTGAAATTACCCCAGATAGTAGCACCTGTTGATATGTGTAAGAGAGAGAGAGGAGGGGGGGGTTGAGAGGGGAAGCGATAGAGAGAAAGAGAGAGTGTGTACCGTTGCTTTATCTACCACTTAAAAGCGGAAAGCTTATAGAAGACACTTGAATGCTGGGATATTGCACTATTGTTGAAGCACTGACAACCTGCTGTACCTCCCTGGTTCATTGTACAGAGAATTCTACAGACAAAGTAAGCAGGCAAAATGTTTATTTACTCACTTTCACCTTAATCACACACACACACACACACACACACACACACAATACATGCACACACACCTTAGATCATTAGACTATTTCTGATTTGTTATAGTGAAAAGAATAACAAGAGAGCTTGGCAGTTGAGTCTGGACAGTATATTTGCCATCACCCCTATGAAAGCTGGGATCAAAGTCCTGATGAGGGTCACTGAAGCTGTCCGTGGTGCTGAAACGCTCGCAAGCATGAGCGCTCGAATATCGTACACACACACACACACACGCACAGATTCAGGCAGCCTTTGTGTCATGAAATAGAAGGTAGGAGATTGATTCTGACCTGTTGTATGGCACCTGTATGAGAGCCATTATGGGTGTGGGTTGAGAGGCCAGCTCTGCTTTAATGCTTTCAGTGCGTAAGAGTTCTCAACCGGCTCAACCGATGAATCTGTTTTCTCTGCCACGGTGGCAACCGCAGTTGATTGACAGTTATATTCCAATATTTAGCTGTCTCTCATCTCCACACATGAAATGCCAAATATTAGCATACCAGAGCACCGCTGCAATAAAAGAGCTAGTGCTCTGGCTTTTCTCTCATGATATGTCGGTCAGGAGCAGATGTTAAATGCTATTCTTGCCATGTATAAACTGAAAATGGAGGAAAAAGAAGTACTTTTGATTAAAATAGAACATTTCCGGCACTGAACCACACATGACATATGAACACCCACATGTACATAAACTTGTAATTACTGAACAGTTAGGATGAGTGTACATTCAGCATCACAGGCACCCATGTCGACATGCCAGGGCTACTCTTTTCTTCCCCTTGCACGTCAGCTCTCAATTAGTAAATAACTCATTAGCATAAGGTAATTAATCATTCACTGGATACACGTGTTTGTTTGCCTATGTGTGTAATAGAAATGGAGTGCAATAATGAGTGTGTGTTTCTATATGTGTATATATACATATATGATGTTATCATAATTAAGCTGGGAGTTTGCTTTTTATTCGCACGCTCGCGGTTGATTGGTGATTCTTAATTGCCCATAGGAGTATGAGTATCTATCTATCTATCTATCTATCTATCTATCTATCTATCTATCTATCTATCT
>JAOTQW010000029.1:11266485-11281676 GCA_026260075.1 Sisor rabdophorus | reverse complement strand
TACCAATGTATTCCCTCTCCCTCCTCTGGACATGTCCAAACCACCTTAATCTGGCTTCCCTGGCCTTCCACCCAAAACATCCAACATGCGCCGTACCCCTGATAAACTTGTTTCTCATCCTGTCCAACCTCGTCACTCCCAAAGAAAACCCTCAACATCTTTAGTTCCGCTACTTTCAGCTCTGGCACCTGTCTCTACTACATCTACTAATATGACTGACATTATGTGTCCAATAATCAAGGGCCTTGCTGAGGGGCCCACTGGCAACAGTTTGGTGGACATTAAGTGGGCACCGATAGCCCTCTTAATACCACCACTATCAATACTATATACAAATACAAAAATAAGGAATGGCATATATATATAGAGAAATCTCACATGCTAAGAGTGAAAACCATTTTGTTAAAACAAGAAACACAGTTAAGACAACTCCAAACCTCTACACTACCATCACCACTGTACCACATACATAATATATAGTGGTTCAATTTTTCCTTCTCCTTCAGCAACTGTGAATTGCATAAAAAACTGAAATGTACACATGTGTACAGATCACTATGGACGTGTTTGCCACCCAAACTTGGCTGGCTTAATCAACCAATCAGAGACATTTTTCTGGGTCAGCTGACTGGCTCTTTGGGGTGAATTTGAAATCTGATAAACAGTCCCATTGCTAGCATTACTTATTCTGAATGCTTTGGGCAGATTAGTTTCTCTTAGAACACATAGAAGCTGATGTATTATTTAAGAAAATATCTACATACACATACTAAAAGTAGTGCAGCTGAGGGAGAAATGCTACGAAATAAAAATAATAAACAGTTGGAAATAAATTCATTTTATTTTAATGATCAAATATAAAAATTTAAGTTGTAAATAGAGTTTAGCGCTTCTAATTTAATCCAATTTAGTTTTATTTGCATAGACTCAACAGGGTACCCATCCTCATTTGGGCGATAGACAGAGACAGGAGTTGTACAGTGTAAGTGTGCGTATATGGTGGTAGGAGACGTCCCAGCCCGTGTTTCCAACCAGATATGTGGCATCAGGAAAGTCCCGGAACATGAAATAGAGGTTATAGCACAGGCAACTCACAGGCAGCTCCTGAGTTGCCTGTGCCATAACCTCCATTTCATGTTCCGGGACTTTCCTGATGCCACATATCTGGTTGTGTAAATCGACATAAAGTGTATTCGGAGAGGGGGGTGTAGTAGTAGTACTAAACATACCAGATCTACCAGATCTGCTCCTTAATCTAAGGAAAGTGTAACAGTAAACCGCCTGTTTAAACACATACAGGTCTAGTCCAGACTTAAATAATAAAATACTGTTAGGCTGTTTCATAACTTTGGTATATAAAAAAACTGTGGTGCGAGACCATTTATTGCTTTATGGGTCAGGAGCAGTATTTAAAAAGTCTATGCGTATCTGATAGTGTTTAAGCCAGAGAAAAAAGACCTGCTGACCCAGACGGCCCATCATTAAATTACATCCATAGTTTATCCTATTCCACAAATTTTAACATTGCCCACGGCGGTGGTGTAGTGGTTAGCAGGTTCGCCTTGTCGTGGGTTTGATTACTGGGTCTTTCTGGGAGTGTGCATGTTCTCCCTGTGCTTGTGTGGGTTTCCTCCGGATACATCATCTTCCTCCCACAGCCCAAAAACATGTTCATTAGGTTGATTAGTGACTCTACATTGCCCATGGGAGTAAATGTGAGTGTGTATGATTATCTATATGTGTGGCCCTGTGACCTGTCCAGGGTGTCCCCTGCCTTTCGCCCTATGTGTGCTGCGTGCTACAGCAGACCTCCGTGACCCTGAGTTAGGGAATAAGCGGGTTAGAAGATGAATGAATGAATGAATGAACATTGCCCAATTCTCATTATTAATGCATATACGTGTTTAGATTTTGTGGTACTTAAATGTAGTTTAAAATAATAAAGTGACAGCAGTAGCAGTAAATGCAATAAAAGTATTAAGTGTCAAAATGTTTCCTTTCTGAGAGAGGTCACATGACATTAAACACACACACACTATCATAATTACTCTTCTTGCATTGACATCTGACTAGGCAGGTTATTTATGTCTTTTGCACCATTCTCTCTTGATAATGGCCTGTAAGCAGACGTGCTGCTGTGTAATTTCCCTCTAAAGGCCTCTCCCCCTTTCCAATGGCTGTTGTGATTTTAAAACATTGCAAATGATACGGCGACGCATTTGTGTAATCAGAGAGTCATCAGGGGGGAGAAGCAGGCTTCCAGTCAACAGGCTTGCATTTGCTTTTTATTTCTGTTTTTCTTCTCCGGTCCCCCATATCTCTCTCTCTCTCTCAGTCTCTTTTTCTCTTTTTCTCTATCTTTATCCAACATACTCTTATTCTTTCTCTCCCTCTCTCTCCTTCTATTTCTCTTTCTTTTTTTCTATTTCTCTATCTCTCTGTCTCGGTCTCTATTCACCTCTTTATCTACCACTTTAACCTCTATATATATTTTTCTTTCTCAAGTTTCTCTTTCAACTCTCTCTAAACTCTCTCTCTGTCTGACCTTTCTCTTTCTTTTTCTTTTTATTTCTCTCTCACTATTTTACTCTCTTTCTCACTCTATTTTTCCTGTTTGGTCATTAAGGTGGTTGCATACTGCTTCTCATTGCTAACAAAACTCATTTATGTAAAGTAAACATTTGCCACTAATAATTTTTTTTAGTTGCATTCTCATCTTTTGACATATCGACTTATGTCAAGCAAATAAGTTTTTCCATATTGTATAATTATGTCCTGGGCATAATTACACATGACTCCATTGAGCATTCCTCCACACTACCCACATGCTGTGTCTCCAGATAGCACTCAGCTGGCACAATTAGTGGGTGACAAACAAGTGATTAATATCAGCCAGAGCATCCGAATGCTTACCACATACAGTGTTTCCCCTCCTTTCTGCTTTATCCTCACCCATGCCTTGATCCCCATGAGACGTGGGAGGTGTGAAAATACATGTAGCTGAGATTCCGGGGCTCCTAGTGCTTTCGGGAAAGGTGTACAGTCAGCCTGCTGTTGCCATGCCAACCATCTCCCCCTTTCTTAGATATTGGCAGAGCGGTGACCTACGTTGCAGCATGTCATTAGTGAGTTTGTGTGATTCTGCATATGTGTGTGAAAGATTGGCATAGGCTGTAACAGTGTGAGGTGGTAAAGAAAGTGTGTGATCATAGCACGGTAAAAAGCTGAGCTCAGAAAAAAAAAAAACTCTGTACAGGTGATTTTATCGAGGGCGTGAGATCGGTTCGGCATTTTTCCCAACGTTCCTTCCTCTCTTCCCACCTCTGACTTTGTCTATTAAAAAATCGACTCTTATCAAGTTGTGTGCACAATAGCATTACTTTAATCTTCGATTAGATGATTAAGATTGTTTATTACACACACACACCCACACACACACACCCACACACACATTCATTCGGTCTTAAGGACTGGTTTCATGATGTGCAAAAATATTTGTGTAAGAATACAAATGCATTTCAAAGCAAATGATTTTTACCCTTTTATTCTCTTCTTGTCAAACATTCATCTTCCTAATTTAACCGCTTCCAGTTTATGAAATAATAACTAGAAAATTGTCAACTGTTTTGGGATTAAACCACAATGTTTTTGAGCAATTACATAAAAAGCCATATTTGTAATGTAACATTTCACCTGAATATTACAGGGAAGTACCAGTTACGACTGCTGGTGAGATTTGTATCATTCAGTTGCATTACTGTTCACTACCGCAAGGAGGTAGATATAAAAAAAATAAATGCCACTACAACAATCTTTTTTCTTAGTCTAAATTAGTGATGGAAATTGAAAGGGGTGAATCCTTTTCAATTTTTGACTACACTTAATAAAAAGATTTTATTGTATATTTGGATGCTCTGGGAATGATATTGTTAAAATTGAATGCTTTATTGACATGAAAAGTCATCATTTTTCTTTTTTCTTGATGTGCTTCACCTGTGGGAGTTGCTATAAGACTATTGCAGCAAAACATGTGGAGTGTATGCACTTTGAACACCCTCTGTAATCTGGAAAGGGTCTGCTCATAGGCATCCAGAGTAATATGCGTTTATCTGTGCGTTGGTAATACCGCAGGAGAAATCTCCATTTCACTTTGGAATCGTCACTTGAGAAAACACTATGCAGTTTTGATAATGCACTATTTATGCTTTTTTTCAAAAAAGGGATTTGAGAAAACTTTTTTTTGCCCAGCATAGTCAAAAGAACAAAGCAATTCTTTCTCGATGGAAACAGAAAAGTCTCTTTCTCGAGATTTTTTTATGAATCCAGGAAGATTTTAAGTACTGCTGCTTTCTCTCTGTGCAGAAAAGCTACAGTGACGTTATGTCCAGATCCAGCAAACTTCAACACAGGCTAGTGGCTGGGTTCCATAAAAGACCTGTTTATTTTCATCCGCCTGCCAGTCAGGACAAGGCACTCGTTTTTCGGAGCCATGGCAGTAGAGGGCAAAAGAGTGGTGTAATTTGATTATCCCACTGTGACAGCAGAAACACTGAAATTAGTATGAAAATTAGATAAGAAAGATCGCTTATTAGAAATCCTATATGGAGCCAAAAGCAGGAAAAAAACTGCCAGGACTGTTTTTTAATCCACATGATAAAAAACTTGTCCTTCGACTATTAGATAGACAGATCTGGATATGTCCAGTTGAATGTTACATGGATAGATTTGTATATGTCCAGTTGACTATTAGAAGCATAGATTTGGATATGTCCGGATGACCATTAGATGGACAGATCTGGATATGTACAGTTGGCTGTTACATGGATAGATTTCGATATGTCCAGGTGACTATTATATATATATATATATATATATATATATATATATATACACACCACACATGGTCCATTATGGTCTACGAAAAGGTAATAGCAATCCTTTTGACACATGGACTCTGGCTTCATGTGGCAGGTGAGTCAAGAATCTGTAGATGAGCATGCATAGAATGTTCTTGTATCATCATTGTAAAGATGTGAGTTCTGTTTAAAGGGCACTTAGCACTGTACACATTGACATTTATAGAAGGTATATATTGATGTTTATATTATTACAACAGAAAGTGACAAAGTTACCGGTCACCTACTGCTCCGATGATCACAAAGGCCTGGATTAGTTCGGCTAAGCATGTTAATTTAGGATTGGAAATAACTCCAGAGATTAATAGATCTATCTATGACCCGCTATGAAACGTGATGGATTCGGGTATCCTATTCACTTCTGTCGCCGAATGTCAGCGATAATTAGATCCAAGCACTGGAGGGGAGCTTATGCTGATTGAAGAGTTTGAACTAATCACAGCGGTGGCTGCGGAGATGCAAGGATCTGGCAGCAGACCCACAATGACTCCCATTAGTGCTTTTGTAATTCCACAAAACTGTGCTCATAGGAATATCGTGATTTTTCTTTAGCCTACATCTTTACAACTATAGGGACAGGAAATATTACTGATTATTTTTTATTTATCAGAAACCTACAGCCTATTTATATGTTTAATGCTGACTATTTACAATTGGAAATATTGGAAAATTTGAAATTGAATGATTTAAAATTGATTTGTCTTCTCACAACTTCCCAAACTTGCTTTTGGGATTATATTCCGTCCCTCTTACTATTTTATACATTTCCACTCATCGCTTGGTGTGCATCTTCAGCAGTCTTGTTTTGGAGCTTTTAGTGGTACTCAGGGGATCGAGCTCTCTTCATGACTGGTCTTTCTTTAGAGCTAAAGGCTCTGTCTTCTGGGACACACATTAAAACACAGAGGCACAAACACACATGCTCTGTCTACCAGTCAGTGTTTGCCTTCTACTTCTCCAAGGTCATATGTCTCAACCATACACCAAATACTAAGTTTGTCTACAGAGACGCAGAGTACCACTTGCTTATTTCCAATTATTTTAATGCTTGGGGTCATGATCAGTAAGCGAGATGGGCTCAGTTTAAAAAACACTAGGCATTTACATCAGGAGAAAGCACTGATTTGATGTTCTGCTTGAGCTGTGAATTATTGATGAATTAGGTTTTTGCACAGCACTCTGTCTTTACCGTAGCTGACGGATGTTAGACCGAGCTATCAGGAATAAAACGTCCTCTAGTCCCACCATCAAGCTAGTTCTGTTAGTAGGTAACACAGAAGTTATTTTTCTGATAGCCACTAAGAAAGGCACTTAGTTTTCAGGCTGTTTTTGGTAAGACCCCTTTCCAGCCATCAGCACCTGCATGGCCTCATTCTGTGACCTGTTGCTGAGATATTGCTTTATTCTGGAGGATCAGCACATCGAAAACCAAAATGAGAAACACCATGAAGGCATCACCTAGGGCTAAATGCATTATTATGTCAAATTTACAAAATTCCTCTCTCTGGAGTATAAAACTGACCTAGATAACTACCAACCATAAAAATGCATGTGCAAATGGCCTAATTCTCCTCGCTCTAGCTTTCTTTTTTTCCTCCTTCCCCATCCCTTTTGCATTTTTCCATGAGTTATCTGGTGAATAATGAACACATCACAACCAGAGTGGTAGCAAGAAGCGATACTGCATTGATCTGATAGAGCCTGTAATAGAGTAAACATCTTGCGAGTGAACAGATCCCTCTGTGGAGACGTGCGAGTGGTATAGACATATCTCACATTTCTCAGTGTTTAATAATGGAGCACTGCCTCTGAGGAGAGAGATGTGCTTGGACTGTCAATCTCAGACTATGTCTCATCTCCACCAATACAAAACCTTCTCTATACACCACACTTCTATGAAGGTCTCAGTAGAACAAGCGTTAACAATATGATGTGCTTGGTCTACCTTAAGTCTACACTTATTTCGCAAGAATAGCCTCAGTAGACTAATGTGTCAAATCAATCACTCCAGATTTTAGATGGTGGCTTAGCAGGAAATTGACCTTTATTTTTGTGCTAGGCAGGGGGTTGCTATGCTGAAAGTAGGGCAATGGAATAAAAGTTCAAACTATGAATTTACTAAGCTAAAGAAGAATAAATAATAAGTGTTTGGTAAGCTGGAGGCATACATCAAATAAAAATAATGACATTTTTGAGATTCCAAACAGACCTCTATAGCTAGTTTAGTAGCTTTAGTAGTTAGACTGATGAGCAGAAAATCATGGATTCAGTCTCCAGCACCACCAAGCTGCCACTGCTGGGTAATTGAACCCTAAACTGCTCAGTTGTGTTAAAAATTAGATAAATAATGTATAACTCAATAAGTCGCTTTGGAAAAGTTGCCAGTATTCCAGGTCTGTGTTCACATTTAAAGGAAATCAAAAACTATTTTTTTTCACTTTTCATATTTTGTTCACTGAGTCATGGACGCTGCAGTTTTTTCTTTGTATGTTCAGTTTGACAGGTCAAAATACGCCAACTATTTCAATATGGACCTTTTACACCGAACACTGTCAAACAACATGGTTGATGCTGCAGGATATTTAAACGAAAAGCCATGCAACACATTTTAATAAGGTGGTGTTAAAAAAACAGACATACTCTTGGCAACTGTACGAAAGTAGTCTGAGGCAAAAACTGACTATATGATTTTCTGGAAGTTGCTTAGGTTACAGTTCTGTCAAAAAAAGCATGCTGCTATTAGAGCAGCAGGGTCTAGAAATGTTTGGCCAGGGCTCATTTCTTATGAGCAAGAACGTCATGCAGAGTGTGATACACATTCCACTAGAAAAAGTAGAATGTTTTAGAAGAAACACCAGCACAGCTCAGGGGTTCCCACATTTATCCTGACCTCTGATTATGGTGTAATTTTCATGTCCTTCTTATAGTATGTGTGGGGTTCCTTTTACGTCCCAGAAACATTCTGGTAGTTGCACTGGATTAGGTAAATGGCACTATGCTTGTTATTGTTGTCTCAATCCAGACAGGAATATATTGCAGATGTAATTTAGAGGTTTCTCAAAAAAGGCTTTGGCTCTTACCTGAATGCAACAGAACCTTTTACATAACCATATTTCTAAACAGCTAATATATTTTGGCAGACACTCTCATCCAAAACAATGTCCATTTAGCCCAATCATTCTATTTAGCTGAATAGTTTAGGGTTACCATCCTTGCTCAGAGGTCCAGCTGTGGCAGCTTGGTTGTGCAGGGATTTTAACCTTTAATTATCCAATCAACAGGCCAATGCTGTAACCACTGAGCTACCGTTTCAATACCAGGGACAATACACCAAGGGTAGGTAGGGATGTGTTAGCTTGACTTGTCTTCTAATAAAGAGTCAGTATGACTCAGATACCGTCACCATAAAACCACTATCATCAAACATCTGAGGGGTCTATTCATTTTAAAAGAATGGAATTGAGCCCCTACCGTACTTTTTCATCTGTAGTTTTTTTTGAGGCACAATGAATAAGTTTTTCATTAAAGTAAGGCACTGTACATCTTGACAAAGGAAAATCACTGTGGTAACCTACCAGAAATGTGTTGCGAGGATGCATGTAACTTTATAATTAGTATGTCCTTTATCATTAAGTAGGCTTTAAACTTTAAAAGATAAAAATCCATCCAAGGGAAATGAATCTGAGAATTTCACTGAACTTCTTGTTCATCAAACAACAGAGGCACCATCAAGCATTTCCCTCAGGCCAAGATAGTCATCTATAACCCTTTTCTTCATCTTGCTTTTTCTCTCCTTTATTTAAATACTTAATTTACATGACCTTACTTAAAGGGGATGTCGTTGCTCTGCACATGCTGGTATGACCTTGGCTCAGGAGAAGCAGCAAAAGACAGGGACACAGACACTGAAACAAATGCCTGGATATTTGTTGGTCCCAATGAAATGCAGTTTTTTTTTACCATGTACTAACATCAAGTCATCATTCGCATCTTCCTACTATCAATGGTTATGGTGTGATGTTGTGTCATGAAAGTTGACCGATGTTCTAGTTAAGGTGGGCCTGTCAACCAGTTGTCCCATCTGAGCTGTAGACCTCACCTGCTTTTTTCAGACTTGGTCTAAGACGCTTGGATTCTTCTTTACTTACACTTTTCCATAGAATAATGTTTGTAAAGTTATGGTTACCTAGTCAGCAATTACCTCTATGGCCCTAATGAAAGTGACATCAGGTTCCACATACCTACCAACAAAACAGTACTGGGCTTAGATAGTTATGTAGTTGCAAACAATTTACTGTAGATCAGCTCAAACTCCCATCAGATACTTTGCATATGCAAGATTTTCTTCTTAAAAAAACTCACTGTCGTACATCAGATTTATCAATCAATATATCCCTATTTAGTCAAATCCCTAGTCATTAACGTAAACCATCTGCATGAGAAGATAAAAATATAATAAAGTAGCTCTAATATAAAGTGAACATTGAAGAAAATGCTGGGATAAAAAAAAGGACGAAAGAAGCTGCCTCAGTAATATTTCAATTATCTAGATGATTATTAATATTGATATTGAAATGATTTTTTCAATCTCCAGTCATCACCTTGTTTTCTACAAGGTTGTTACCCAACCTAAAACAAGATGAGTTTTAGTTTCTTTCCAATTTATTTGGGATTTTTCTATTTGGAAATGCAAATGCAAAACTCATGTAGTTCCGTAATCATTATTACTCACAATTAGGTCGGCTGAGCGAAAAGAAGGGGCTCTTAATCTCTGCTCTGAGATAGATGGAGAGTGTCAGTGTGCAAAGGCATGGCCGGGCTGCTTACAGCCGTCTGCTCCCAACCTTCATTAAGGTCACTTTGACTCATTTAGAAGCCAAACTAAATCTGAACAACCCAAGCAATCACAGATGGCATATTATTAGCTTTGGTATTAAGGCACTCTAATGAAAAAGACCAATAATAATTTGGTTTCAGAGCAGAAGTAATGACACATGTTAGAATATGTTTTCTTGTTTATCTCGAAGGGGTTCGATATGCTTGCCTCAACATTTTTCATATTTAAATGAAGTTGCACAAATGGCACAAATCCTTCTCTCTCTCTCTCTCTCCCTCTCTCTTTCTCTCTCTTCTTTCTCTTTCTCTCTTTGAAATACTTCCAAGTACTCTCTCTTGATATCAGTCAGTTTATTTTTTCTGCCTCTTCTGTAAAACATGTATAATAGAGCAGGTAATGTTGACAGGACATAAATCTTGCCCAGAAATAGCATGTCATTTATCATTTGATTTGGCCTCTTTGTTTTTGCTCAGCTGTGGCTTTTCCCTCTTTGTACCTGATGCCCAGTGCTTTTTTTTTCTACTCATGCCTGGTAGGTGGGTATGCCCGGACTTGTGTATCAGTAAATTCATGACTGGTGAGTGAATGTGACTCATTCAGATATCCACGGCCAAGGCACATCTGTCTAATTCTGTCTGCTCTGCTGACAGAGAAGAGAACAGACTTTTATTTTAGCTGGGTTTAACCAGGGTTTTTTGCCCCAGCAAGCTATGATAATGTAACAGCAGATGTGGCTGCTGACAAAGAAATAAACAGAGACAGTGTTCTGTCCATACAAAGTGATTAAATAATGAAAAGAGGTGTCATAATTATACATCTTCATTCTTTTCATTCGTTGGCTAATGGTTAATTATAATATGTATATGAAGTATACAAAAAAGTTAAAAATAAATATTAAACTCACATTTCTGGCTTTTATTGTTTTTAATTAACAGCACCAACAATCTTCCAATATTGAGGCCTCTTAACCCCCAATTGTTCAGATGTATAAAAGTGGAAAAGGCTAAAAATATTTTGGTGCAACAACATAAACACTGACCTACCACTTTTCCATGAAATGTATGTCATTTTTTATCAATAAGGAATGAGGAAGCCATATAATTGAAAAAAAATATTGAGATTGTATCAGGGAGGACTTGATGACGGAACCTGTCCTCATTTAGTGACACCAGAGAGTGTTAGGACTGTTAAAATGATTGGGACTCATTATAAGCATCATAAACGCTAAAAAATGTGATAAATTATATCATTTCCAAGGTCAAAAACAGTCACTTGTATTTTTTGCCATGTTAATGATGGTTCCCTTGTGAGATCATAGTCATAGTTTGTTTTAACTGCATTACTACTATTAAAATTCTAAAGAGAAAAAGAGAGTAAGAAAGAAAAAGAGAATGGAGGTGGTGGTGAGAAACTGAAAGAGAACGAACAGAGAAACTGGAGAATCAGAGCCCAAGAGAGGAAGGAAGAGGAAGAACAAGGTTAGTGAGGGATAGACAGCGATCTGTTGGAAAGAGCAAGCACATAGGAAGTGGGAAAGACAAATAGAGGAGGAAGGAAGAATAGTGTGAGAGAGAAGGCAAAAGAGAACAGGTTGACACTGATTCCCTCGCTACCTCCATCTCCGAATAGCAAGCACCCTCTCAATTATTCATTAGGCAGTCACAAAGTCGAGCGTCCATAAAGGAGCCCTTATTTTTGGCATGAATTTGTGTATCCATCTATTAAACTTTTGAAAAGCCTCGAGTGATGTCAGTCTTCCACCCCAGGATTATTCACCTTTATATGCCTTCATTTTAGTGCCTTATTATTTTCTTACGTTTACAGACTTGCGATTATCGACATTTATTTGCAACTATTATCAATATCATTATTATTATTATTTGTTTGTATTATCATTATTATTATTATTTATCATTTTTAGCTATTTTTATATTTTTTTACCGTTTTTCATCTTTCCTTCAAACCAGTGTGAAAGTTCAATTAACACAACATATTAAATAGCACAATAATATTCTTATTACCTGCACCCAAGAGCAAGAGTAAACCTGCGTCCATGTCTATCTCTATGTGTGATTATTGTGTTTTCTTCAACTTATAAACTTAGTCATTTGTTAATGGAGGGTTCATCAATCAGCATGTGTCAGGGACAGCTAGAATCAATCTTTTTTACAAATGAAAGCTTGCTTTCTATGGCCATGACAACACCGACTCAATCAGTTAAAGAGCTGGCTGTTACCGAGCTGCGGTATGCGTGGTCCTTGCCACAATCTTCACACACAGGTCTCTAACAGGCACGCAAAGCAGCTTTTTATTTCTGTGCACCTCAGCAGTGTAAAGCTTCTGGGAATTTGACGTAGATTAGCACCGAAACGCCTGCAGGAGCCCACAATAAGTCCTGAAGCACCAGCGTAGCTACAAGGTCAGACCTATCATCCGGTCTGATGAGTTTTTTTCTATTGTTGTAGTGTCTGAGTAAAAAAAGAATTTAATGAGTATATTGGTTTTGTTCTTCAATAAACAATAAATGTCCACTTCCACATTAATGCTGACTGGAAAATTTTCTTCTGTACAAACCACCAAAATGTAAATGTGTATATTTGTTATATAAACTCTACAATACAATGAAATGTGTTTCTTTGCATATCCCAGGTTGGGGTCAGAGGGTCAGCTATAATTCTGCAACCCTGGAGCAGGAAGGGTTAAGAGTCTTGAACCCTGGTCTTCCTGGATTCCATTTAACACTCCCCAAACACAATTTAAAAATGGAAAAATAAATAGTTTGCTTGGTGTTTTAATAAAAGTTGGTTACTTTATTGGGAAGATTTCCTGTAATCTACAATCAGTCACAATGAAGGCGATTCCCATTGTTCTCAGAAACACCATTATCTCTTGCATGGAAAATAACTAGGCAGCTTTAGCTAACACCTTACACACTCTAGCTCAATCGGTTCACTGGTGCAATAATATGCAGATGGATGTTTTCCCGGAACCAATAACATATTAGATATGAAATTAATCTCATTGGCTAAGAAAGTGAAGCTGGAGAGAAGAAGAAAGTTTTAACAGCACATAACTTAGAAAAGTTATGAAGGATTTTGTAAAGGAGCAGAGGGTGTGTGTGTGTGTGTATATGTGTGTGTAATACTAAAGACAATTTGCCAAAAGAATCAAGCTGGAATTTAACCAAATATTTTAGAAAGCTTATAAATTCTTAACCTTGATAATAATATTATTCTGTGCAGCGAAGTACTAATGTAGGATATTTAATACCTAATTATGTTTTCTTCCTTAGAACTTTTATATTCTACCTTTTATGCTAAACATATACTTAGAAGATATTTCAAGAATAAAGTAAATATATGTAATAGAAATTGGTCTAATCAACATAAAGTGTCTGAATAAACATTTGCATCTAAATGTATATCTTTTATCTCCAATTATAGATGACAGGTCTGTATCAGCGTGTAAATGTGTGTGTGTGCGTGTGTATAGATCGGTGATGGGGAATTCTTTCCTCTAATGGAGTAATTTATTCTCTGCCGCAACAGGAAAAATCCTTTAATTAGAATGTCAGTCTAAGGACGTCTGTCTCTTGTTAATATGTAGCCCGCACTCTGCCTCACGCTCCAGCTGTCTCTCCTGTCTTACAAATCAAGTCCAATCCACTTCTACAGTCGAGAGGAAAAAGAGCTGAGTGTTTGAATTTTACCACCAAGTAAGCCTTTAGAATGCACAGATATTTGGACAGGGTTTTAAAGATCCCTTACACATCTAGGTAATAAATAAGAAATAATGATATAATAGCTATTCCTTACAATTATTATGGGCTACAATACTATACATGTCAGATCGGCATAAGGTGAATGCGATGCAACAGAATAGTTCAACCAATTTACATGCACCATTTTACGTTTCTCCAAACTTTACCATTCCACCGGGTAGCACAGTGGACAAGGTGTCATAACTGTTAGCTGGAGGTTCAGGGTTTGAATTTCTTGCACCACCAAGCCAACACCACTTGGCCTATGAGCAACACCCTTAACCCCCACTTGCTCATTAAATTAAAAAAAAACTGAGATAATGTAAAAATGTAAGTCGTTCTGGATAGGAATTTCTGCCCAAATACTTTAAATTCATTTATTCATTAATTTACTCATCTTCTAGCCTGCTTATTTCCTAATTCGGGATCACAGGGGTCTGCAGAAGCCTATCCCAACACCCTAAGGGTTGATGGCAGAAATGGTACACCCTGGACAGGTCACCAGGCTATTGCACAAACACACACACAGACACACACACACACACACTAACTTAGAATCACCAATTTAGAATCACCAATCTCCAATTTTATGACTGTTAGAGGGAATGTAGTAAAGCAAACGCGAGAGAACATGCAAACTCCACAAAGAAAGACCCCTTTGCCTGAGTATCAAACCCAGGACCTTTTTATAATATAAATGAAATACACACTGTTCAAATTTTTTAGCTTATTAGTTGTTTAAGCTGTTAGTAGGGCTGCATGTTATATTGTTTTAGTTTTGACAATACAATGGTTGTATCCGCAATAGTTGTATCCCAGTTGAATGGGGAAAATATTTGACTGCACTGTATTTATCTATTTAATTATCATTTAACAAATATTTGCTTACTTAAATAATCACCACGAGCATTCTAAAACAATAAATTATTTCCAAAAAAAGTTATTAAAGTCATCTGGTGGAAGAGCAAGTGGTGGCTTAGTGGTTAATGTGTTGGACTGATACCAGAAAGACTGGGTTTTGCTTCCCAGCGTATTTTAGATTCTGTATGTAAAAAATTAAATTTAAACTTGAATTGAAACTTGAATTAAATTGGAATAAAGACAGAAAATACCAGGCAACGTTTATCCGATATTAATCTATTCAGATTTAAAAGCATTTTTTTATATATATATTTTTTTTATTTTAACACAGTTTGGGTTTGGATCTGAATACAGTACATGAATAAATATATAAAGTATGGATCTGCATTTAATAAAGTTTTCAATTGATTATTAGAAAAATTAAGCCAATAATCAACCATTGATCGTTTGTTAGGTTTTTTCTACCTATTATTTTCCTATAATGTGTTTTTCACATAAAAATATTATTTAGGTTTTTCAGGAGTAGGAAAGGTTAAGCGTCTTGCTCAAGGACCCAACAGTGGTGGGGCTTGAACCCTGGTTTTACTGGTCTTTTTTGGTGGTTATGGGACCTCCCGATTAAATTGGTTCCTCAACCACTGCTTCACTGTGGTTTAGAATTAATTTTTAATGCAGTTTTTCTTAAAAAGCATTTCTGGATACAAAAATTTTCAAAATAGTCACTTTGATTGGCTAAAGTTTTACAGTTCCGTTTACCCCGCCCTTGCGTGGGTTTCCTCCGGGTACTCCGGTTCCCTCCCACAGTCCAAAAACATGT
>JAOTQW010000029.1:11254466-11266385 GCA_026260075.1 Sisor rabdophorus | reverse complement strand
CCCCATGACCCCGGATTTGGGAATAAGCGGGTAAAGAAGATGAAATGAAATGAACACACAAACACACACACACACACATGCAAACCTCTGTATCCCGGACTCTGGAAACCCTAACTTTATTTTTCGCCACCATTGAAAAACATTGGTAAAATAATCCAATGGTTCAATTCATTGTAATGATTAATAACATCCATCTTTTCTTTGGACTAATAAATACACCCCTTAGGGGCAGTGGTAGTTTAGTGCTCAAGGTTTCAGATTCCCAGCACCACCAAGATACCACTGTTGGCCCCTTGAACAAGGTCCTTATTCCTCATTAGTATAAGTTAGAAAAATGTATGTTGCTTTGGATGAGGGCGTCTGCCAAATGCTAAGATTTTGTGTGTGTGTGTGTATGTGTGTGTGTGTGTGTGTGTGTGCGGAACAGCAGACTGATATATCTCTTGCTCTTCTGCTGCACGGTCTTTGCGTGTGCGTTCTTGTGGATTGTGTGTCTTCCGAAAGCATCCGACTGTTATTTTTTAAATTCTCTCTCTTTTTCTTATACCCAGCGGGCAATCGATAGGTCACCCATCTCATTACTTCCTGTCAGTCACGCACCCAGAGCCTCATCATTGCTCAGTCCCCACACACCAGGAAAGTTGTTCTGCCGCTGTGTTTTATATCCACATTCACCTCGCTCTTCACCCACTGTTATGAGTCTGGATGTGACGACAGTCATGCTGTCATCCTAAATATTGATTCATGCTTTAATCAGCCATACTCCATACTCCAATCAGCAAACTAGTTCCTCCACTCCTCCATATGTTTAATATTTCTGTTGTGTTTTTGTTATTTCTTTTGTCATTCTTTAGCTTGTACTTCAAGAGAGCAAATCCAGTGCCTCCTTTTTCCCTGAAGGGTGTCAAAATGTTCAACGTCTTGAGTCGTGTATATATCTTCCAAAAATGACAAGCAATCTCCACCTTCACACATGCAGCCTGTGCATAAGGGACAGAGACACCCAGAAAGCCTGGTTTTATATAATGAAGTTACGTCTCACACACAAGCTTTCAAATGACTGCAATTTGTTATCTTTTCTTTCTGTCATGTGAGAAAGGAAGATTATTGGTTTGCTTGGTTTGTAAACAGTTTGGAACAGAAGGTCACTTTTTTTATTCAGCCTGGAAATTCAGATCAGGTCCCATCACTAGCGCTGGACGGTAAATTTATATACAGTTTCACGACATTAAACACCGATCATGCCAAGAGACCATGCTGTTACTGTAAATGTGCAAAAAAAACCTAATGAGCCTTTCAATTCCAGTATCTAACAGTCCTCTATGCCCTATGAAGCACACAGCATGGATCATCCTAAATAGTGCACTAAATTTCCAATAGCCAAGTCCCCTCCCCTAGCACCGGCTATTTAAAAAGTGATAACGTCTCTCTGGAGATTCATAATGGCTACACTTAGTAATCGTATGACATGTATTAGTAGCTGTTTGACATTTATAAAGTGTGCGCCAGTTAGTTCTTCTCAAACACAGCTGACTAATCTGCAGCGCTGGAGTCATGTACAATAGTGCTGAGGTCATGTGGAAGTCAACAATCAGACATAATTTAAAGAGATTGAATTTATTTATTGAAACACATATGTATATTTATATGCATTAGACAAAAAGCTATTTGCATCTAACCCTAAGGTCAAGCTGTTTGTATTAGTGTTAATTTGTGTTTTTAATAGTGTTTATTTACTGTTTATTCACTTACATTTAATAGTGTTTATTTACTGCTACTTTATAGCCGTAGCCTTTTAGAATTTGCCTTTTAAATCTTTACAATGGTATCAACTAACTTTTTACTATAATCAAAATACATGGGTCAAAAAAATATTTCATCGATTTTAACATGTAAATAAATGAGTAAATTAAAATAATGAAATGTGCAGTTGGACAGCGTGGTGGCGTAGTGGTCAGCATGGTCGTCTCACAGCAAGACGGTCCCGGGTTCCATTCCCATGCAAGGGGTCTTTCTGTGCTGAGTTTTCATGTTTTCTCCCAACTTGCATAGGTTTTCTCCAGGTTTTCTTATGTAAATACGATTGGTGATTCTAAATTGTCCATAGGGGTGAGTGTAAGTGTCTGTGGTTGTTCGCCTATGTGAAGCACTGCCGACCTGTCCAGGGTGTACCCCTGCCTTTCGCTCTTTGTGCAATGGGATCGGCTCCAGCAGACTTTATGTGACCCCAAATTAGGAAATAAGCGAGTATATAAGATAAATGATGAAATGAATGAATATGCACAGTGTTTGAATGTTTGTTATATAAAAGATTTGATAATGTAAACAAACTGGTAGATGATACATATTTTTTATGCTTTAGAAAATACCATAATGTTAAAGATCATTTAAATAGACAAAATGATCAGCTAGCTAAATAAAAGTTTAGTATTGCTTATTACTCCCAAATAATAAGCTCATTACTCCCAAACTCGGTTGTAGTAACGTGTAGTGAATTATTTCCTGTTTGTTTGATATATCAACTGGAACATAATTGTTAGTTAGACTTAGGCATCTGGCAGACACCCTCATCCACAGATGACTTAGATTCATCTAAGCAGTTGGTGGTTTAATGGTCTTTCTTAGGGGGCCAAACTGTGGTAACTTGGTGCTTTTGTGAATGGAACCAATTATCAGTCCAACACACTTCCCCAGTGTTATCCCATCAATAGAACTGATATTACGAAACTTATATTTGACAATAAAAAGTATGGGAATATTCAGAAAATTAACCAGAATATCAATCAATCCCTTACCTTTAACTTGATAGAACTTCAGACCTAAAGTAGCTGCATTAATGTGAGTCATAATTGTTATTAAAGATAGCAGTTGCCAATGTATTTGATGACTAACAGCATATGATCTCTAACATTTTGATTTATTTCTTCTATGAATCAAGAATTTTGTGACATATATGTGTATAAATATATATGTATTATGTATAATACAACAATTCTGTGGGAAATTCATTTCAATATATATATGTTTGTTGAAAAGAAATTAATATTTTAAAATTTAAAACAATATTCAGAATTCTTTTGTGAAGCTGTGTTTATTTACGTTTTGCTGTGTTGTTGTTTTAAGGACAGTTACAATACTAGTTTTAGTGTTAGTTTGCTTGTTTGATCCTCCAATATTAGTATTGGAGCCACACCATCACCTAAACAACCCTAAATATTTTTATTTTTTTGTTTTGATGCATTATGTGGTTTTTATATGCAGGTTTATTTCCTTGTTTGTTTCTTTTTTTCTCATAAAAGATTTGATAGGCTATAAGCTATTCTATATTAATGTATTACATCAATCTTTTCATTAAGTTGTTTTGGGAACAGAATAATGTGTTACTGCTGTGCAACACCTTATTGGTGTCCATTTGCTGACTCTCAGATAATCCAAATTTAAAGAAATGGTATACTTCATCTGGGCGGCGCAGTGACGTAGTGGTTAGCACAGTCGCCTTACAACAAGAAGGTCCTGTTTCGAATCCCGGGGTCAGGGTCTTTCTGTGTGGAGTTTTCCTGTTCTTCCTGCACTTGCGTGGGTTTCCTCCGGGTACTCAGATTTCCTCCCACAGTCCAAAAACATGTGCATTAGGTTGATTGGTAATTCTAAATGTGAATGTGTGTGGTTGTGTGGCCCTGCGATGGCTTGGCATCCTGTTCAGGGTGTACCCCTGCCTCTTGCCCAATGTGCGCTGGGATAGGCTCCAACAGTGGGTATAGAAGATGAATGAATTAATGTATACTCGATCTGAAAAGGAAACAAAAACAAAACTAAAGAGGTCACGGTTTACTGTATCTATAGATAGGGTGTTCGGAGCAGACTTTGTTCAAAAGTGTTTAACATGCCACCCTGAGCTGTGTTATTCTACACGTCGATAGTTAAAGCTGTTGCAGTGCTATGAAATTCACCAAGTTTAGTTCAGGTTGACCGAAAAAAGATATATATGCAACTGAATGTGGATGACTAAAGAAAAAGAGACAAGTGTGTCTGACTCAGGTCAAAGCAAGGGGAAAAAAAGAGGCAGGGTGGGGGAAGGATCTGTCAAAGTGGCACATACCAAACCTTGATCAAAAGTCATGGGTAATACATGATCAAGTGAAAATAAATTCAGCAGCATTCATGCAAACCACCCCAGGCGTATTCTCTGAAGACTTTTAGTCCTTCGATTGGGTAATTCTCATCATCAGTTCTATTGACTTGTTAAGACCATCAGGTTAAAGCCAAAGCCAATCAGGGTCAAAAGGAAGCTTTAGGAAGAGAGTCTTTGAAACAATGGCAGCTCTTAGCTTACCCTTCCAGATTCAGCTCTGAATGTGTCAGAGCTGAAACAAAAGCGAATGGAAAACGACAAGAGGGAGAGAAATCAAATACATTCCTATAAAGTGCCAGCGAGGGGTCTCTCTGATGCACGTGGTATGTCGGACATGCTTGTCCTTATCACAACAAAAATAAAAGGTTTGGTGTTTGATTAGTTAGTTATATTATTAAATAAATGTCTTTGATTAATATATTTCTTTCCATTTAATTTATGCGATCCATTTCATAATGGATTCGGAAATAAAGGATAAAGTGACTCTTATCATCCACATTACATTTAAATTCCCTAACTCGGGGTCACAGGGGTCTGCTGCAGCCTATCCCAGTGCTCCATAGGGCAAAAGGCAGTTCATTGCAGGGCCACACATAGGCAAACCACCACACACACTCACACTTGTCACTTTCATGGACAATTTCAAATCACCAATCTATGTGCAAACCTACTCTATGTGTAAACCGTGCTGCCCCACATATAACTTTTGTGATTAAATTGTGCTCAAAATTTGTTTACATCTTTGTTTTCCATTAAAATTAAGATTTTTTTAAGAATTGGGAAATATTTTTTGTTACTTTTTCAAATAAACTGGATTTGATGTGATGACAACTAGGAGATTAAGTTCATAGGATAGCAAAACACAGTTTTTGTAAATAATAATAAGAAACATATACATCATTGAAATACTATTCCTATATTCTATTTGTTTTTTTGACACATCATGACATGTAATGATGCCACAATTTGGATTTAAAATCAGGTCAAACAAAATGGCAGCCAGGAGCAGACAATTAGAGATTTTTTCTCAATTAAAGCTAACAGATGCTAACATCCACTTAAATGAAGTTCAACACACTTACATAAAATTAAGTTGAGGGTTTTGTGACCGTTAAGGTGTTTGACTGAGTGTGGTACTTTTCAGCACCACCAAGGTACCACTTTTTGGCACCAGAACAAGACTGAACTGATTAGTTCCATGAATGCCTGACTTTGGGAAGAGTGTCCAAAATCTATTGCTTATTTCCAGTCTCACCCCTCTCTCCCTCCCCTGTTTCATCTCTCTCTGTCTTATCAATGAAGGCAACAATGGCCAAAAAAAACCTGCCCATAGAAACCATGCCCATGACCAGCAAAAAAAGCTGAAAGTGATAAGTGATTTATTACAATGCACAGGCTACTGTTTTTGATACCATGCAAAGGGTACCGATACATATGGAATTGGTTTAACCCCAATAGTGTTCATGTTTTGTCTATTTGTAATCACTTAACCCATATTTGTCTGTTTTGAGTTTTAAAAGCAAAGGTCACAGGTAGCCATATTGTCACCCTGATTTTTCTTTCGATGCCTGCCAGTAATGAAATGGTTGTGTGTGGCTGGCAGTTTTAATTAAAGTGCCACTGCTGGTGTGGGCATATCACATCTCATCTCATCAGTGCCACAGCTACTCAATGTCATCCAGCTCTCTCTTTCTCTCTTTCTCTCTCTCTATCTCTTCCACAATGAGTTCGTGTCCACTTTACCTTGTACGCAAGCTCCATTTTAATTTTATCCTATAATTCGTTCAACATACCTTTTCTTTCTACCTTTTATCCTGCTATTCATTTCTAAGTGTTGTTGGTGCCGATTATAGGCCTTTTCTACTCCTTTCGTAGCTGCTTACAGTAATTTTCTCGTTATTAGCTTTCTTCTCTCTCTTCAATAGACGTGATATCCATCACTTCTATCTGTTGGTAAAAAGCATAATCCTTCAGCCCGAATGTAATCTATAAAAAAAAAAAAAAACGCTTATCTGCTCCTAAACACGGTAAGAGTGGCAAGGCGAACCCAAACAAAGCTTAGAGCAGCGAGCCTCCATCAGCGGCTAAACAGATGATAGATGGGATGAGAGGAGAAAGAAATAGGCTTGTGCCTGTCTCTGGTACTTTATAATTGCTAGAGAAAAAGGATGCTCAGCAGCCCATACTGTTGTCTTAATGGGATTATTCCCCCAGCTGCTGCAAGGAGGGGGAGGTGGGTGGTTGTGAAGGGAGTAATCCGATTCTGTCTGCTGTACATCATTGAAAGAAGACCGCCAGTCAACTCTCCACCTTGAATCACAGATGACAGAATATCTGCTGCTTTCGAAGACCCTATCAGTTTTACTATCACTCTTTTTTTTCACACAAGGAAGCCTTCACGCTACAGGCAAGGCTTTCCAATATATTTCGAAGTGTGTCTGTTGGGGCATTAGTGAGGTCAGGCACTGATGTTGGGTAAGACGGTCGGTCTGGCATGTAGTCTTTCTCTATTTCACTCTCTTTGTGCATAGGGGAACTGTCTAAGCTAAGTATTTAAAGACCGAATAGATCATTGTATTATTTAAAATTTGGGGAAGACTCATATATAAATGTAATACTCAGTTGTCCAGATACTTTTGTCCCTATATAACATATTGTATATGTTGATTTCATTATGGAATTTCTTTCCATGCATTCAATAAAAGTCTTTCTAGAGCTTAGCAATAATTATAGCTGTCGAGCCTAATACTTTATTATTTACTTAAAAACTCATTCTAACTTACATCAAGTGCAAGTGAAACTTTAAAAAGCATCTTTCTCAATGCACTTACTATAATTCCATTTATCAGCGTAGCAATTTAGCGGTAAACACTTTTTGTAGACTTTAACTCAATAAATTCCACCAATGATTTTAACATTAAATAAAGGCTGCTAGGAAAAACACTCGTCCGCAATCTGTCGTTCCGAGTAAAACCTAACCATGTTAACAATGCGATTTTTAAGTTGGTGCTTACACATACATTAGAACTTTGGCTTGAAAAGTGGAAACCAACCAAACAACCAACCCAAAAGATAGACCAAATGGTAAAACAGATGCTGACAAATGCAGATTCAAAAGTAAGACAATGATTCGGTAAACAAATAAATACATCAGCAAATATAGGATTTAAAGTGACAGTGTAAAAAAACAGCAAATGATGAATTATGGGCAATTTTACAATTAATCAAAAAATCTGAGCAAAAACAAGAAAGGGGTAGAATGTTGGACTATTAGTCAGAATGTTGTGGGTTTCATTTCTTTAGGCAACCAAGCTGCCACTGGTGGGCCCCTGAACAAGTCCCATTGAGTAATGTTCAATGCTCAGACAGGTATATACATGTCAGTATAAATAAATATAATAAACGCTGTTAATGTAAATATCAAAATTTGCAATATGACAAAGAATATTAGGAAAACATTTCCAAAACCTGGAAAAAGCATAAGAATTACATCATTATTACCCCACAACATATAAGAAATGTACTTATTAAATATATACAAAGATGAATCCTGATTGACTGAAGCTCAAAATGGTATCAGACATTGGAGAAAACAATAATGGGGGAGAAGTTTCCACTGAACATATATGAGCATCAAATTGCTTCACTTATGCTTTTGTACCTGGACTTACTTTTGTAGTTGTACAAAGTTATTTATAAGAATGAATTTTTGACATGTGCGGATGCTACAAAGTCTGCCTAAAGGAGTCGGTTTGTAGAAGAAACAATTTCATTTCACTATACATGTAGAAACGTATTTGTGTTGTATCACATGTATCACATTCTTTTTACTTGATTGAAAAAGAAATTGTTAGTTGGACAGACATTCAGTTTAGATCTACACCTGTTTTAAACCAAATGCACGTTGATGTGTTTGATAATTTTTTTCTACTGTCTCGCTGTTGTTTTGGGTTTTGCTGTTTTGTTTTGGGTTTATAAACGATAATAACTGTTGCACTTAACCAGAACTAAGACAGCGGCGTTGGTAAACAACATAAAAAGCTGTTTCGTGGCTGGATTTAATCAGGTTTCTGAAACCATAGCAGCTCGATATAGAAAGGGCATTTGAGGCAATTCTGAAAAGTCTTCCCCTGGAACAGAAACGTCTGAAGGTGACGCCCACCACTTGCAGTATGAAGGCGAAGGGTGAGAATTGATGGGAGCTTTGATTCTGCTGCCGCTGTGATGAATGTTTCTTCAATACTCAGCATGGTACAGTAGCGTCTCTACCAGCAGCAGAGGTGTTTGTATAGCTTTATTTCACAGTAACAAGCTGGCAAAGGCGTTCGCTTCCAAATCCACAGCACATAAGAACATCAAAGATTTCACTGACTGTAAGATTTCTGGCAAGTCCATGCAAAGCTGCTTTTATTGAGTTTGTGTATATGGGATTATTAATATTAAATTGAAGCAGCTTGTCTTACATACCAAACAACATGATTCGGTGGCATCTGCATCATCACTCACCAAAACACCACTAGGAGTTCTAGCTTTATTCCAATGCACAAATTTCGAAGCATAAATCTACTGGTTTTGGCAGTAATTTGTTGTATATTGAGACCTCTACTTTTTTGTGTGTGTTTGTGTGTGTGATGGTGTTTAGGGGTTGGTCTTGTGGTTGTGGTTATGTGTGCAGGTGGAATGCGGGTTTGCTGGTGTCAGGGGAGTGTGACAAGTGTGTGTGTGGGTGTGTTGTGGTACATATTTAGCTGCTCTGCCATTACAGGCAATGCAATGGTAATTCTAAAAAGGTAGTACACATGATGGAATACAAATAAACAACGCTGTAAGCTATATTTGGCTAAATACCATCTCTGGTTCTTCTCTAAAATAGTTAAAAGAACACGTGACTATAGTGCTCTTGTATGCTGTAGCTTTACAATCAGTATTCCATCTTCACTGGAACAGACCTCGCCCCACATACTTCCATACTATAAAGTGTGTGAAACTGAAGATGTGAGATATCTTTAAACATACAATAGTGGGTAAAATGATAGACTGTTATTTGGAAGATTTGGAAGGATTTGGCCCTTAAAAGCCAAGTTCCTTAAGCATTCTAGATAAGGGCATCTGCCAAATGCCACGAATAAAAACATTAAAGCTAATTAATCACTGCCAAAGAGTCTTTCTTTGCAGAGTTTGCATGGTTTTACTTCAGGCACTTTGGTTTCCTTCCACAGTCCACAAACATGTACATTAGATTGACTTGTGATTCTAAATTCTAAACACATAGAAGTGAATGTGATTATGTGTGATTGTTCATCTATGTGTGGCCCTGCGATGAAATGGTAACCTGTACTCCTGCCTCTCACCCTCTGTGAGCCCCATGACCACAAGTTAGGGAATAAGCAGTTGTAGAAGAAGAATGAAATATAGAACCTACAAATGCATACATGAGCATGAATAAGTCAGTTATACCAGACATCTGTCTGATTTTCTTTTTTACTGTTTGGTGTAAGAAAACATTTAGACAACAGTGCTAAAAGTTAATGAGGTCCACTCTAAACATTTAGCTCAGATTCTTCACTAGACAGTTAATCCAGCAGATGCACGGTTTTATCGTTCATTAAGCATTATGGCATCGGAGAGTGGCCTGAGTCCTCTGTCTTCAAGAAGCTTCAGCTATTAAAATGAAGCAGTGGGCACAATAGGTTCTTCTCCATTAGCTTAGCATGGCTAATGATATCGCCACATCCGTTGTTTATCTAGAATCTGGCTCTTTTTGAGTAGGCAGGAGATATTGAAACCATCGTGAGTATATTAAGCATGAGGGTGAGTGTGAGAATCGGTGGGTAGTGGGGTTTACAGTGGGGGGCAGGAAAAAAGAAAGAAAAATGTGGCACCGTTGCTCAGCATGGTGTGAAACAAGAAGCACAAACTATCTTACAACCTGTAAAAAATAAAGGGAAATTAGAAAAAAAGAAATTAGCCTGTGAGACGGGCTTGAGATAGAAAGAGAGCAAAAAAAACTAAACTAAAGGGAGGTGAGAAAGGTGGCAAATTAGGAATGAAAAGGAGATAGCAATAAAATGTCCTGCAGCTAAATTTAAGGATGATTTGGCTTATACATACTTTATATCACGTTGAAAATATCCCGGTGTCTCTCCTATACACATCTCAGCACGCAGACCTTTGAATCTGTCAGTACATAGACAAAAGACATTCAGTATATCAGTGATAGGCCGGCAGGCCCAGCAAGTCTTTCTTCACTAGACTAAACACTATCAGAAGCACTGACCTACATTTACAACCGCAATATTCAATTCTCCAGTTTCCTCCCACAGTCCAAAAACATGTACATTAGGTTGATTGGTGGCTATAAATTGCCCATAGGAGTGGGTGTAAGTGTGTGTGGTTATTTATCCATGTTTGTCCAATCAGATTTTTGCTTCTATGCGCTGCCATGTCAGTCTTTATCTGCCTTCAGAATCATAGTGCAGGTTTGACCAAAAAAACACATCTGTAGCAATCTGCACACATATGAGTTTAATTTTTTTTATGCCCACCATGGTTGGAAAAAAATTAATTGATCAGATGTTTTTTTCAGAAATACATCTTCAGGAGAGGTCAGCTATCATTGCACTAGCTAACTTTTGTTAGCTACTAGTCTATTGTTTATTGCAGTGTTATAGTTGTGGTACTAAGAGGTTGTGTAAGTCCCCACTAAAGGTTCAGGTTACTAAATAAACATCCTGCCACTGGTCTATACTATGGCCAGTTCATAACAATAAATAGGCAATAATTCATACAGCAGTGGTAATTTTTACACCAACACCACGGAGACAGGTGAACACATTATCCTGCTTGTTCTCCTGGCTCAAAATTGCTCATGTTTACGGATAATTGAAATTTCAAAAGTTGCCAATAAAGATTTCTTTTGGTACCACCTCGGCAATCGGATGCTGTTTGGGTTAATAGACGCTTTAACTGATTTTTTAATTTTTATAATTTTTTTAGATAATGTGGTTGAAAGCGTGTGTCACAATGCTTCGAATCTATACAATAAGCCAGCAATCACCATCTTGTGGTATTGCCTCGCTGTCCGGAAGCAGATTAACTAAAACCAAAAATAAAAAAACAACTGAAAAAGACAAGAGACAGACAATAGAAAGAATAGCAAGTGGAAAGAGAGGAAAAGAGAACTTGCAAAAGGAGCATCTTACAGCCCACAAGTTTTAGGCTCTGACCTCACTCAGCTATAGAATGAAAAAAAATAAACCACATTTTTCAGCATAACTACACTGTGTGCTTTCGTGCTTGCATAACCATTTATTAGGGGCATTTCAGGTACTAGATTAATGCCTTGAATGAGAGTCTGTGGCTCTCAAATGTGTGGGAAACTCGAATGTGTGTAAAAGAGTTGTGATATTACATATAGCAGTGACTGTGTTTTTAGTTGCATGTACAAACTTAAAGAAATGCACTTACACATGTTTTGGTGAAAGTGGAAATTTTCTGATTACACTTGAAGTGAAAGCGGAACAAAACAAAAATAAAAAAAAATAAATAAAAAAATATTTTCCCTACTATTGATATGTCCACTAATATGAAGAATGCATTTCATAAAGAATGTATGCATATAAAAACTATTTATATGCCTCTTTATTCATTCATTCATCCACTTATTGGAGCCTATACCAGCGCACATAGGGCGAGAGGCCGGGGTACACCCTGGACAGGACACCAATCCATTGCAGGGCCACACACACAACCACACACACACTCACATTCACTCCTATGGGCAATTT
>JAOTQW010000029.1:11226031-11237137 GCA_026260075.1 Sisor rabdophorus | reverse complement strand
GGAGGATGATGATGATGATGATGATGATGATGATGATGATGATGATGATGATGATATTAGTGATAGTATTTATCAAAGTGAGCTGATGATGATGTAATTGTCATATTAGTAGTATTCATAGTGGGCCTGATGATGATGTAATTGTTATATTAGTAGTAGTATTCATAATGGGCCTGACTCGCAGGCACAAGACTTTTGTAATTGGGAGATAAGCTGTGCCATTGTGGGTCATTCTAATGAGCTTGGCTGCTCTGTCGGTACGAGTTTCCTCCCTCAGTCAGGTCCAATCACATGTAGTTAATCAGCAGACGGGGTTAGTTACCACTGGGTTAATGACGCACATTAATATGTTGCTGATATACCCCAGGTCATGCAGTAATTAAAAATCTCATTTTCAACTCACAGCTTAGAAGGCTCTGACTTTCCTTCATCTTAACTATATATCATGTACTGAAGGGGTCGGGAGAGGGAAGGGGACGCAAAAAGGTTGTCTTATCTTACATTCGTTGTGTAACCTCTCTGCTTACTTAATTACCACATTGCTGGTAAACGGCTACAAGTGTTTGTGTGTCTGGGTGTGAGCGCGCCATATCAGCGATGTTGCATCAGGTGTACAGCGTTAAACAAACAGCAGTGCACAGGGAGCAGATCTCTCCTTAGGGTCAGCTGATGCAAAGAGCTGTTGGATTTAAATCATGACTCGAGTCTTACCTGTGTTTTGTGTGTGTTTGTGTGTTAAGAGAATTGATTGAACTTTTTTGATAGATTTATTATGTCATTTACTCATTGGTGAAGCTGCTTAAAAATAAATTAAGATATATATTGAAGGGTGACCCGGGGGCGTAGTGGTTAGCAGGGTCACCTCACATCAAGAACTTCCTGAGTTCAAATCCCAGGCATGGGGTCCCAGGCATGGGATTTTCTCCAGGTACTTCAATTTCCTCCCACAGTCTAAAAACACTCACTCAGTCACTCTGCCTATCTGTCTGTTTCTGTCTCTTTGTCTTTCTCTCTCTAAGAGCTTTTCTTAACATGCCAAAGCTAGGCTTTGATCTATTACCCATTGCATTCCGATATTTTTAATTATATTAAATAAGTAGAGCATGTCCATCCTCCCACAGTCCCACAGTCTGACATACCGTATTAAAGCTTCTCTCAGCCCACTCCACTTCCTCAGGCTTATTACCTCTGGATATTATATTACCCAGATCCCACTCCCAAATTCAGTGATGCACCGAATCCATGACCAAACACTTTACAGCCGTCACTTCAGTAATCCTGTATATAGGGATTATTATATATCATTAGCTGCTAGCCAGGGAGAAAAAGGTCCTTTAAAAATATATGAATTATTAAACCAGTTGGTGAAAATGAAAGAAACGAGTGAAGAAAAGCAAGGAAATTAAAAGCACAGGCCTTTAAGGTAAACAGAGGTTTTGGAAGCTTTTAAAATAAATTTAAATCAAAAAATCTCTTTTTGATTTTCAAAGAAGGGTTCCAGAGACAAGGGACTGTAAAAAAACATAAAAAAGGGACAGACGGAATACAGGAATTTTGGAATATAGAGTGTTGCACACCAGAGACATAAAAGTGGACTAGATTGCAGTTAGAAATTCAGATACACAAAACACATTCTTATGAGTGGCTGACATAAGCAAACATTTTAAGAGCTTGGAGAGACATGAGGAGCAAAACGGAGAAACTCAGAAAAAGCGGAGTCAGCAGGTTGAGCTGGGGATCTGTGTGTTCAGCAGCAGTGTGGCACTGTAGCTGTGATACCCTGGTCCAACTGTAGAAGTATCCGGTTGACACATATTGATAGCTTTCAGATTGCCTCCTACCTTCATAGCTATAAAACAAGAGCCGTCATGTGCCCTCCTTAGTTCTTGCAGGTACTTTAAACTTAAAACTTTCTAAAAAGAAGTTACCAGGCGGTGATTACTTTCACAATGCTTTATTGTAGGAATGATTTTCTGGATAAGTCCAAGGGAAATTTTGTTGTAAAAATGATGAGTAAACAGCCCACATTTGCAGCTATGAAAATTTTGATTTGTTGGCTTAGTTAAACTTATCTGAGAACCTAACTATCATGACTGATTGTTTAATTTGTTGAGTACAACATAATTGCCTATGACTAAAATAAGGAAATCCTATTCTTTCTTTATTTTTTTCACAAAAAAAATATATTATTTGTGTGTGTGTGTGTGTGTGCATGTGTGAGATGGACAGAAGGAGAGATAATTATTTATTAGTCTTATGTATCCACTTTTACCCTAATTTAGGGTCACAGAGGTCAGCTGGAGGTCATCCCAACTCGCCAATCCATCACAGAGCCAAACACACACTCACACACATATTTTTGGACTGTGGGAGGAAACCGGAGTACTCAGAATAAACCCACGTAAGCACGGGGAGAACATGAAAACTACACATAGAACACATAGAACCCGTGCCTTCTTGCTGTGACGCAACAGTGCTAAACATTAAGCCATCATGCTGCAGAAGGACAATTTGCTTGGCTTTAAGATAAAGAAAACCAGAGTACTCCGCACAAAAAGACCCCCACAGGGGAATCAAACCTGAGACCTTCTTACTGTGGGGCAGCCCTGCTAACTACTACCCCAACCCAGCAAATTAGTTTTGCCTGTAACCTCTGGACTCATCTCTCTTCATTATGAAAATGTATATTATATTATAATTATAATATTTATAATATTTAAGGCTTAAATATCATAAAAATATTGGCCAAACCATATAGTAGATTTAATGTGATTTAAGTGGGATGTGTTTCTTCTATTTTAAGATAAAGTTGACGGTAGCTATTTGCTTTCTATTCTTTTTAATGACAGGGGTGTGTAGAATTCTTAGTTCTTTTAGCACTTCACATCAATATCTTAGATATAATAGATATAAAAATATAGTGTGAGAACAGGCCTGATCATAAGTGAGAACATGCATGGTTAATATAGAGTATGTGCATAAATTCTATACAGTATGTATGTCATGCAGTGAGCTTAGTGGAATCAAATAGATTTGAAGGCAAAACTTTTAACTCAAACTGAACTGGTAAAGCAAAAGAAAACAATTAGCAGTTCTAATGTTTTGGCGCGCATAGGAAGCTACCCTTATATACTCTCTTATTAAGCCTAGATATCCACTTACTGTATCTAGAGATCTGAAGCTCTTTTTGGCTTTGGCTGAAGCTCTGTTTCCTTGACCAGGAGTCGCCCTGTTGCACCAGACTTGATGCGATTCTCTTTGAACGTAATAAAAAGCATCTGTGTATAGACAGCCGCTTGCCTCAAAGGATAAAATTCAAGACTTAGAGATAAATCTCTATTCGTGCTAAGATCCTCTTTCCTTTAGGAAAATATCTGTCAGGACATATTTAGTAGCAACACACAAAAGTGCGACACAGGAAATGAATCCTGTTGATTTAATATACGTGTAAATAAGCATATTGGCTTTGACTTTCAGTCAATCGTGCAAGTTTTGTCCTCCTGATTTAACTATGGAGATTAAAATTAATGCCTTTTTTTTTAAACAAAAAATTCTACTTCTGCAAAATTAGGAAGTTTAAACTTCCTAAGTTTCCAGAGGAAACTCACGCAAGCGTGGGGAGAACTTGCAAACTTGAACAGAAAAACCCTGTTCCTGTGATTCGAACCCAGGACCTTGTTGTGAGGTAGAGTTAATTAATGTACGTCAGGTTGATTAGTGACTCTTTCCAGGGTGTTTCCCCTGCCTCGCCCTATGTGCACTGGGCTAGGCCCCAGCAGACCCCTGTGACCCCATATATATATATATATATATATATATATATACAAATTATTGTATATATGGTATATGTATATGGTATATCAGGTAGTAATAGAATATATCTATAATATATATACTTTCTTAATCAAAAAAATAGCTTTTTATGCAATATTTCATTTCAGGCATTCTTCAGAACCTCAGATGGATTGTTCTGCTAAATTACAGCAAGTAGTTTGAGGTAGCATGCACAGTGTGCAGATTTTCCCCATTACATTTGCATTATGTTTACATTTCCTATTCTTTTTGTTTCTGTCATAAACCATCCAAAGTGGCAGCGTCTCTGTGAAAGAAAACAGCTTCAGATAAGTGGATTTGATTTGTATTTCCTTAAGTCAATCTAAAGCTGAGTTGTTATAGGATTATGGTAAAGTTATCAGCCAGAGGGGCTGGATTGAGTTGTGGGGAAACAGCAATATCAAAGATATCATTAGGAAATCAAAGGTATATGTGTTAATTAAAGTAGACAGCTAATGTATATATATACATATATATACACTATTTTGCCAAAAGTAGTTGCTCACCCAACCAAATAATGGAAATTGGGTGTACCAATCACTTCCATGTCCACAGGTGTATAAAATTAAGGCCCTTGGCATGAAGACTTTTCACCACCGTTTGAAAAAGAATGGCTCATTCTTTCACTCTAAACTGGAGCCTATCCTATACACGCTGTATATATACAGTGGTAGCAAAGTGGTAGCGCTACTGCACCCTGACCATGGACCTTAACCCTTAATTGCTCAGTTGTAAAAAAGGGATGAATGTAATTTGTACAGGCACATGCCAATAGCTGTAAATATATATATAGTCTGCAGTAATACAGTTGAATATTCTCCACTTTTCCATGATAACTACAGTAATTAATGTAGACTTGAAGCACAGACTCCAGCTGCTTTAGCAAACAGACAGAGTGGCAAGGTTGCGGCAGAGTAAATAAGACTTGATGCAATAATGCTTTGAAAGATCTATATGTTTCACTGTGAAAATTCGGCTAAATGATGATGGTTTCCCTTTTGTGTCTGGTTCCTCTAAAGGTTTTTATCGTCTAAACTTTTCACTAGATTCTAAAAAGATTTTAAAAAGATCTAGCAACGCAATTGTTACCAAGATTAGACACTAAAGTTTGATTAGGTGGTCTGAGGGGCATTTAGTGTTTTAGTTAGTCCTTGTGGTCAGGGTTCTGTGCACTCCATCCATCACACAGCATGTCCTAATATAAATCCCAGTGTCTTTGTGCGTAAGGGGCATTGTCATGCTGGAACAGTAATCCACTCTTTTTGTTCCAGTCAAGAAATATAAAAAACAAAATATTTCCTTAATGACATGTTTGTTACATATGCATAAGTCGATTGTGGTGGTTATAGCTCAGTAGTGAAGGTGTATGACTGATAACCTGGACAGTGTGAGTTCGATTCTAAGCACCACTAAGCTGCAAATGGACTCCTGATCAAGATCCTTAACCTTAAATTGCTAAGTAGTATAAGTGAAATAAATCTAGAGTAAATAGGGGGTGTGGTAGTGTAGTGATTAGCACTGTCACCTCTAGCAAGAAGGGCCTGGGTTCATTTCCTGGGCAAAGGAGTTCCTTGCAGAAATGAGCAGACTAAAAGATGAATGAATGAATGAATGTGCAGTAAATTACTCTGGATAATAATGGCAAATGCCGAAAATGCAGTTACTGCAGTATTTTTTTTGTAAGTGCAATAAATCTAGAAGTGATGCGGTAATACAGTTAAATATTCTCCACTGTAACAATGCAGTGCAGTGAGGGCTGCAGTCAGTGGCACCAAAAGCCACGGTACCATCTGTAAAACTTGCAGCCATACAGAGATGTACTGTAGGTATACACTGATCTGGAAGTGATATAGCCAGACTTTTCCAGGTCTAACTGATGCAGTCATATGGAGAAACAGGTGTAGGTCTGACAGTAATGCACTGATACAGGAAGGCTTTTTCAGGTCTGACAGTAATGCAGTCCAACACTAATCCTGTAGTACACTGCTGAATTAATGCACTGAGAAATTGACAGGGATAAAACCTCCTCCCTCCTCACTCTTCCTTTCTTTCTCTCATTTTACTTGCCAACTCTTTAGCCATTAGACACACACTTGTTTTCAGTTGTCTCACTTGACTTAGTTCTTTACTTTAATCATCCTGGTCCACTGCTGGTTTACTGTAGTAAAACGCAAGGTACTCCATTTGCCATTTGCTGGAAAACTAGGAAAGAATGAAATGGAGAATGGAGAATATGGGGAAGAGATGATAAATTGCACTCATTACAGTAGCAATTTGTCACTTTCCATGTGACTGGGCTCCAGCTGTCACTCCTTGTGCTTTTTGGCCTCTTTGGCTCTCCATTGCCACAACGGACAGATGGGCAAAGAGAGGGAGCGTTGTGGCCTTGCACCAGACCAGGAGGTGTGTGATGTTTAAGTGTGACAGAAGAATGAAAAGAAAATCTAAAAGAGAGTCTAGTCTTGCTTTTAGTATTTTTTTGGGCCGATAATAATAAGTCTTGGAGACCCAAGTTTTGGTTCATGAGTAAAGTTAAGTGTTGAACCTGTCATTTGCCAATATCAGCAAAAGGCTGCAAAATCAACCTGCGCTGAAATAACGTTCATCTAAAAGAACGGATGGCTGCGTTTTCATGGCTGAAGAGAGATAGAGGTCAGTGTGCGTCTGGCAGCTCTATTTAGCTCTGATTTTTCCAATCAGAAGCATAAAATTCTTCAGAGCTTGACTGCGTTTGTCACAGCATCATGGCAGAGATTCCAGCGCAGCACATCTATCTGGAGTCGACGTCCAAGGTCATATTCACATCAGAGCTTTCAATAACCGGAACAGCCTTCTTTTGATGAACAGATTGGAAGTAGAAATGGACAGAAAGAAAAAAAAAGAAAGAATCATCTAGAGGATCATGTGTCCCCCTCCCAACCTTTTGCTCTAATAACACAAAGCAATTTACACTGACCTTTATAGAAATGTACCAAAAGTAAATTACAATAGTTAAGAAATGCCCCTGAGCCTAATTGCAAAGGAGATTAAGTTTCCCATAATTGCTTTTGGCCATCTAATGCAATTTTTTCTTCTTTTTTTGTGATTAAGGTGATTTTTAAATTGAATGAGCCTCTTTAATACACACAAACACACACACACACACACACACACATATACTGTAGTGTTACAGTGCCAATACTGTACACCAATACTGCCAATACTGTACTGTTCCTATTAGCATCATTTAATCAGGCCAACATTTTTTTCAGCTTCATTTTAGTTGCTGACCATCACATACAGATAGCAATGAATTATGATGTAAACAAAATTATTAATACAGAGAAAGATTGTGTGTGTGTGTGTGTGTTGACCTGAGTGTGCATAGGAGAATCCGCAGGAACAGTCATCAATAATTAACAATACCTTGACTCGCGAGCATAGTGAATACCCAGGGAGCATGCGCGTCTTCGTGCTCAGTATGCACAGAAGTGAAGTGCTCTTTCGTCAGACGGATTCTCTGTCATCGATTAAAAAAAACTGTGGAATTCCTGGCAACCAGCGCTTAACTTACTTTTTTACTATTCATAATGGGTCAGTGCATGTTCCCTGTCTTATTGCGTGTTCCCAGCATCCATATCTCATGATTGTCAGGACCACTTAATTGGGATTTTTACCTTTTTCTTAGTGTTATAAACCTCATTATTTATAATCCACCTCTATATCTACATCACACGAGTCTTTCACTCCTGTATATCTACACCTCAGTATCTACATATTCATTAATTAATTAATTCATTCATTCATTCATCTTTTATACCCACTTTTCCTTAATCCTTAACCACTTTTCCTGATTCCCTAAATCAGGGTCACAGGGGTCCAGCACAAATAGGGTGAGAGGCAGGGGTACACTCTGGACAGGTTTCCAGTCAATCACAGAGCCACACATAAATGAACTTCTTGCTATGAGCCGACTGTGCTAACTACTAGGCCATTGCGCCACCCTTCTACACCATATATGTAGCATTATTTCTTTTTCTTGTCTATAAAAAATATCTACACATTACCTTTTGGAGTAAGACAATATCTAATTCGAACTGGTGTTTGTATGTGCCGACGCTTTTAGTTGGAGACATTATTTCTATGACGAGCTGTTATTTCTAAAGACACGCAGTTGCAGAATACCCCCCCCCCCCCCAAAAAAAAGGCTAGAATCTGAGCTTTTCTGTAGTGGTGCTTTGCTATAAGCAATCAATTTCCTTTTCCCTTCGAAGAGCAGAAGCTTATAAAAAAAAATGTGTAATAACAATTGGTGGAAGTTTAGTGACCCAGAGTGAAAGTAAAACTTTTTCATGTAAAGCTGGAAAATGGATGTTACTTCCTGGGGAAATTGGGTCAGGACCAGATAATACGTGAAAAGACATACCATACCAGATTAAATTGTTAACAAGTAAGTAATTGTTAACGAAATAAGTAATTTTATTGTATGATGAGGTTTATCCCAAATCTCTCAATAAGTTTGGGCATTTTAATTTTGAACTAGGTGTTTATATGAAGGATTTTTATTTTCAATTGGACTAAGACTAATCATAATCTGAATATAGTGCTTTATGTAAAACAGCTACTAAAAAGGACTCTGATTACTGATCCTGATCTGGATACTCAAGTCAGTAACTCAGCTCTTATAACAGCCACACTTAGATCTAATCCCAAGCCAATTTCAAAAGTCAGTGGGACACCACTACTACACCAGTATATGTAGTCAAACATGCAAAATAAAGCTAATGTTTGGCCACAAGGCTTTTATTTCTGACAGGATATACTGTCAAATCTACAGGTATCATAAAAAACATGTTCCTCCCATAGTCCAAAAACATGTACATTGGGTTGATTGGTGACTCAAAATTGCCCATAGAAGTGAATGTGAGTATGTGTGGTTGTTCATCTATATGTGTCGCTGTGAAGGAGTGGTGACCTGTCCAGGGTGTTGTCCCTCATTTGTCGCTCTATTTGTGCTGGGATAGGCTCCAACAGACCCCCGTAACCCACAATTAGGGAACAAGCTGGTACAGAAAGCTAATGACTGAATGAAAGTCATTTGAAAATTGAAAATTGTTGCTGATTAACTTCCTTATAAATGACAAACTATTTATAAATCGTTTTGGTTGCATGGGCTGCCATGATGCCACTGTAGCTTTGTTTTTTGGGATTTTTTTCATACCCCGACCTTTGAAGTTGAGTCCTGAAAAAATCATTGTTTGAAGGGGTATCCGGCTTCTCCGAAAACCTTTATCCAGAAAATAATCTAGACTTTCCTCCGCACAGAGGGGTAGGTGACAGAGGTAGGGCTAAGGGATTGGGCTTTAAAATACCCAAATATGTAAATAGTGATGTTTTGATTGTCATGTTTGAAATCTTGTTTTTTATGTTGTTTATTTATGTAAATCTTGTTTATTTATGTTGATATCTTTCAAACTTATATTATGTGGTTCTATTTACAACAGTAAACAGAAGATAATGAAAGAAGGAGCAGAACAAATGGTTTTATTTGTATTGATGCACTTCTGGTGTTTTGTCTAATACTACTGCTACACAGCTTGTTGCACTCATCTCTAATCTTATTATGCACTCAGTTTCCCATCGAGGTCCAGCATGATTTTAAATGATAGATATCATCCGAAATCCAGTTTTCCAAATAACTCACGGAAACAAGTGAATGAAATACAGTACAGCTAGAATAAAGGCTCACTCTTTACTGGACATCCGCAGAATCTGTAATTGTTTGGGGCAGAACTAGGTTTATTGATTTAATTACACATGACTTAATTATAGCAACTTTGAGTGGTTAACAAGCCCTAATGTTATTTAACACTGAATGGCAAACACTCGAGTGCATGGAGTACTTGCTAAATGAGTGTGTTTTTTGCTAAATTTTCATGTTTCAAAAAAAAAAAAAAATCAAGGAATCCTACCGGCTGAAAATCTGTTGCGTTTGGAATTGTAATCACTGGCAGTGAAAATAGTCACACTTTTTGCCCCACCGATTTAAGACCTGCAGTGCCCGCTGTTATACCAAAAGGCGTCAGCCTGGCAGAAAAGCACCTCTGTTTCTTTTTTTTATGTATAGAGAAGACATAAAGTTGGGCTTGATCCTAATAAGAGTGGAGCTAAAGAGTGTAAATAGGCATTGCTGTAATAATAACATAATTATTATAAGTATCAGTAAGGTATTAGTATCATAGCTTATACACAATACTTTCTGAAGAATATGGTTGCCACGGACACATTCATTCCTGTCACAATCACTGAGTTTTAGAAAAGCACACTTACCGAATTCGCATTTCTCTTATCACACACACACAGACACACACACACACACACACACACACACACACACACACACACATACACACACAATATTTAAGCAGCTCACTCATCCTAGTTCGATGTCTGATCTAAACCATTAAGAAGAAAAGACTCACTCCCATGACTCTCGTTCTTGAGCTTTCAAAGCATCAAAAGTTTCTACAAACTTCCAGACTCATTACGAAAGAGTTCTTAAGCTCCTTGCGATCTGACTTTATGTATTCCCCAAGTTCTTTGTTCGTACTGTAGACTTTAAGTTCATTAAAACCCAGCCTTTGACTTCTGTTCTTTGTTCCTGTAAAATATAATTTGGTCTGTTTGGTTTGAATCCTGTGTTCCAAGTATCTTTCCCATCACAAGACGTTTACTCCAAAACATATCATTAACTCAATAAGCTCATGTCAAGTTTATTCAAAAATTTATTTGTTCATTATACATAATAGATTCAAAATAATATTAGCAATATTTGAAGATATTTTATCTTATGGGCTGGCAGAGTAACTTTATTTCCGATTACAAACTGACCCATAGCATAGTCCCACCCCTCACAGTGATTGACAGGTTTGGGTGCAAGGATTAGTAAATAAACAGAAATGCTATTGGGTTTAGATTATGTTACAATTTAAGTCCACATTAGGGCTAAACAATAAATGTAAATTATTAGAATATAGCTAGTATGCATATCCATATATGCCAATCAGAATGGTTTGAACAGTTTAAGGTGTAGTTGATTTTGATAGAAGGGCGGGACGGTGGTGTAGTGGTTAGCGCCTCACAACAAGAAGGTCCTGGGTTCGTACCCCGGGCACGGGCTCCGCATTCCTGTGCAGAGTTTGCATGTTTTCCCTGTGCTTGTGTGTGTTTCCTCTGGGTACGGTTTCCTCCCACAGTCCAAAAACATGTGCATTAGGTTGATTGGTGACTCTA
>JAOTQW010000029.1:11172985-11186566 GCA_026260075.1 Sisor rabdophorus | reverse complement strand
TATATATATATGAAATAGGGCAGCACCAGGCTTAGTGGTGAGCTCTGTTGCCTCAGAGCAACATTACAGTACAGCAACCCCCCCATGCTTGTTTGAGTTTACTCCGGGTACTTCCTACAGTCCAAAGAAATTTATTTTCTAAGAAATGTGATTCGACATTACCCATAGGAGTAAATGTTGACCTGCCCTCCCTGTTGACCCCTACACAGAGCTGAAATTAGGGAATTAGCAGGTACAGATGATGAGTAAATGAATGAATGAATAAAAGAAATACATGTAAGTAGCACTGGTTAAGGATGACTGAATGCTGTTAATGTTAATAAACACGAGATAAAATATTGGAAGTAGCTAATTTAACAAGTAGCCTACAGTGTTTTATTTTAGTGTTACTAAGATGTGGTAGATGCCTTTATCCAACTGAGCAGTCGAGAGTTAGGGGCCTTCCTCTGGAGCCCAGCAGCGTAGGCAATTAAACCCACAATTAACTGAACAACACCTTAACCACTGAGCTATCACTTCCCCATTTTGATGACCACACATTATCCTCAGTGCCTTAACAAATACACATCACAGATGGGCTCGGCAGATGTGAGTCCACACAACTGATATGGAAAATGAAAATGTATGAGATGCATGGGAAGAAGGGGGGTTGAGGGAATAAGTGGGTATAGAAGATGAATGAATAAATGACTGAATAAATTGATTAATTTATTTATCGATTATTAACAAAAAAGGACATTTGATGTATAAAAATTGTTTTGAAAAAATGACATTTTTTGATTAATGATCTAATGGTCTAGAACAGGTGATTCCGGTAGTCAGCTTTTTATAGGCTCCATTAGCCATTTAGTCACTTATGGCTATTGTATCATTTGATAAAGCTCCGGAACATAGAGAATAAAATCATGCTGTGAAGGACATCTTTAGGAGGGTAACTATTCATGAGACTGAAAAATTATTATATTCTTACAGGACTAAGGTCACAAGCCTATGATAGAGAATATAAATAGCTAAATAGAAAAATAAAAAAATATATTTTACCAGTAAAAGCTACACAGAACTAAAAGAGACAGAACGAAAAACTGATTAAAAGAGACACATTAGCGCAACATTATCTCCAGCGTCCACCTGAGCCATGGAGCTGAACTCGATGTGCGTATCTCCGTTACCCCTTTGTCCCTCACTAAACGCCCCCGGTTAAGGGCAGATGTGTCACGTAGCCTTGCATTGCCCTCCCCCTCCCTGGAGACTGAGCTCAACAGATGGGCCAGTCAGCAAGTGCAAGAATCAGCACAAGTCCCCTCTCCGATCAACCCCCCCTCTGTCTCTGCCCTTGTATTCAAATTTCCGCACATCTTTTCTTCGCCCTTGAATAGTCCATGTAATGTTGTGCCGGATTCACTGCTAGTCCCCCAGGCACCATCAGACCCCCCTCGGCTTAACAGAGCTGCCTTGCTGCGTGCGGTGACGGCTTAACCGTAGGGCTCACTGAACAGATCACAAATACTAATGCCTAAGATTTGTCCATCATAGCCGGAGGGAGGCGGGTGCTGGTTTGTTGTGAACAAGAACAAGACTCGTTGCTGCTTTCAGGACAAAAAACAAGGGTATTTCGTTTGTGTTGGGTGTCACTTATATCAAGCCTTTTTTAGATTGAACTAGTTTTTTCAATGCAGGCCATGGTAACGTAATTATTACCTCTGGGATTTTAGATTTTTTTTCCAGGAAAAAGCTATATCTTTTTTTTTATAGATTTAATAGTTGGTTGAGAAAACCTCATCTAATATACTATAGTTTAAGATCTGAGTGTTTTTACAGAAATATGGTGCAAAACAATCGGGGAAAACCTAATTTAAATGGAACATTCTGTACACAGTTTGCTTTGTTTTATTTGTTTTTCCATCTTTCCCAACCTACCCATGACTAATTATCTGGTTCAGGTCAGTTCACATACTTACTCTGTATTTGAATGGTATCATCCAGCTTCTTATTCATCCAACACACCTTAAAAGTGTTTTGCATCATTTTTTTCTGTGAAAACAATCCTGGAGCTGCTATTTTGATAGCCCTCCTCCAGTGAAGGTAGATTGTAATGCCAACATATACAAAAACATCCAAAAACAAAAGTGTACAGTTGTGCACTTTCAGCAGCAGGTTGGAGTACAAGGCTTGGGTACATGGGCATGATAGGAAGAAGGGCAAATATTTTCATAGATAGAATGTGGGTGTGCTGTGTGTTTAGGCGACATAATAATTTGAAAACAAGCGGCTTCAATTACAGACAAAGGAAGCAATGTGATAAATCAAGCTGTATGTAATATAGGGCTGGACGGTATGACAAAAAATTTTATCACAATATTTTGATATTTTTGTTGAAATTTTAATGGGTTTATAGGTGAGGATTTTTTTTTTGCGAATGTATGTTTGGCATAAAGATTTTACTCATAGAACACAGTGTCCCAGCAGGAGGACGGTGAAACGTTAACAATGTTTATTAAATTATTTAAGTTTATCATTGTTACAGACATAAAGTTTATCGCAATTCGATATATCAAGTTTGTATAAGTATAGTGGTTAGCATGTTCGACCTAAGCAAAAAAGTTGTGGGTTCGA
This sequence comes from Sisor rabdophorus, assembly GCA_026260075.1. NCBI lineage: Eukaryota > Metazoa > Chordata > Actinopteri > Siluriformes > Sisoridae > Sisor > Sisor rabdophorus. Next base: position 11,183,953 of record JAOTQW010000029.1, on the reverse strand, counting down.
TTCCATTGTTGCCATTTTCTTACCGCACTTTACTCTGGGGACTTTTTTCCACAGTCCAAAAACGTGTACTTTAGGGTAATTGGTAACTCTAAATTACCCATCGGAATGAGTGTGAGTATGTGTGGTTGTTCATCTATGTGTGACCCTGCAATGGACTGGTGACTTTTCCAGGGTGTACCCATGCCTTTTAGTGCTATGTGCGCTGGGATAGGCTCCAGCAGACCACCGTAACCATGAGTTAGGGAATGAGTGGGCATAGAAGATGAAATGAAATAAATGTGTAAATAAATTATATTTTCCACAATAATTGAAATAATTTCCTCAAACCTCCTCCGGCATCATTAGTTATTAGATTCATGTTTACAAATCTTATCCCTTCTCAATAGTACTTCAGACTACTTATATCCGCCAAGCTGCTGGGAATTATTTCGTAATTGGTTAAATTTACATATGTCTTTTCTAATAATACTAGACAAATTTAAAAGATTTTCTGCTTTGTTGAGAGAGTAAACTTTTTTTTTCTATTAAACATGCAGACTTTTAAGACAGACCGTTAATTAAATTTTTTTTTTGCTACAAACTATCGATCTTACTGGCAGGTCGGCTGAGACCCAATGACTGCATGCATGTGCAACCGAACATTGTAAAATGTGCTGCCGCAGCACTTTGCCCAGTGCAGACAGTGATTGTGTCTCCACCAAGACCAGCCTGGCACCAGAGAGATGACAATGGTGCACCAAGGAGAAAAGGAAAAGGAGACGGAGGGAAAGGGGAGGAGGAGATTTTTTTTCATTCTTTGCAGATGCTTAAAAGATCCCTCTTTGCATTCTCTTGCAAAGTTGAATAACAGATCTAGGTTTCTGAGCAATAACTACAGTCAGGAAATGAGATGTACACACACACATACACACACAGACTCCTAATGTGTAAACTTTCACACAGGCATGCAGTAAAAAGTCTAAAAAGTCAACAGAACAGAATTAAAGGGTCGCTACCAAATTTACATTGATTTGAATGTTCTAGAAGGGTGACAAAGATAAGCAAAGAAATGGTGACTCGTAAAGAAAAAAAAGCAAGAAGCATATATCTCATTCTGTGCCCTCCTGATCGCTCGCTTATCTCTGCATGGAGTGGCTGCCACAGCAGGGAGGCGGTTGCTAGGATACAGGTGAGCGGTCCTGATGCAAAAGAAGAGCAGGTCTGTCATCATGTGTTGTGAAGGAGACAAAACGGTATCCAGCTCCCGTGAGCTGCCTTTGCTTTACCACTCGCCTGATTCCTGGAGATCAACTGCGATCAAACATACAAAAGAGAAGAAGAGAGAGAGAGAGACAGAGAGAAAGGGACAACACGAAGAGATGGAACATGTAATAGCTATAACAAGGTTTAGGCTTCTTTAGGCTTTCACTCAGATTCCATGCCCTCTTGTCTAGACAAGGTAAGGTTAGGATTGGTTCAAACATGATAGTCCAAACACACACATGGAGGATTTAACATCCTTAAAAATCCAAGAAAGATCATGAATCTGTATAACACACATACGGGATATATATACAGACACACAAAGAGGTGTAAAATAAACGATCCACTATTGTTACTGGCTGTGTCGGTGCCCTTGGGCTTGAATAGGGTGTGTGTGTGTGTGTGTGTGTGTGTGTGTGTGTGTGTGTACAGTGTCACCTCTATCTATTGTAGGACATTGTGGCTCCTCATACATCAATAGAGACAGGCCATGTGGCGAGTGTCATAAAAGCTTTCTCTCCTGCCCCGCTTTATCCCTTTCTCTCTCTCTCTAGTGCTTTCTCTCTCTCCCGCACTGTCTCTCTGTCTTGCTCTCTCTACCATCCATCCTCCATTTTTCTTTCATTTTGCACTTATATTTTTAGCCTCATCATCACTTTTTCCCCCACTGCCCACCAATGACTTATCACAAACTCCATGAGCTCTCTGCATACCTTCATAACCTTCCCACCAGTTTCCTTTTTTCTCTCCTCTATCCATAAAGCAGAGTGCCCAGCATGCTCGATCTGCTCGTTAATGATTAGAGCACCACACACACACACACACACACACCCACACCTCTCCAACCTCACACACTTTATAGCAGCTTTATGGTTAAAGGATTGTCAAATTTTAATGCATTAAAAAAATGATTAGCCCATGATTTTCTTTCCAGCACTAATATTCCGATATTAGCAGGAGCTCTACACTGCACTTTGTTACAACAATCCAAGACAACGAAAAAAAACACTTTCTTGTAAATGTTCTTGTAAATTTGGTAGTGGTAGCTACCACGGTAGTGTGTTTTGTGCCCATCATTTTTATTCTTAAAGAATATAGTATGTATTTAGGGTATATGACATATAATATTCTGGTACAGAAATTTGTTTTTAACAGGATTAATATGTTTTTACAGTCGTGTCTACATTAAACTGAAATAGCTCTTTCCCTTTCCTGCTGTGAAAGAGAAGAAAAAATGTCTCAAACAACACACACACATCCACACGGACACACACACAAATAAAATATAAGAACATTCCTAACCCAGCATTCTACATAGATTAAATTTACTATTTTAACCACATAATTTAAAAAGATTAACTATAAATTGGGTGGCACGGTGGCGTAGTGGTTAATACGGTTGCCTCACAACAAAAAGGTCCTGGGTTCAAATCCCAGGCATGAGGTCTTTCTGTAAAGAGTTGACATGTTCTTCCTGTTTCCTCTGGGTACTCTGGTTTGCTCCCACAGTCCAAAAACATGTGCATTGGTAATTCTTAATTGCCCATATGAGTGAATGTGGTTGTGTGTGTGTGGCTCTGCGATGGACTGGTGACCTGTCCAGGGTGTACCCCTGCCTTTCGCCCTATGTGTGCTGGGATAGGCTTCAGCGGACCCTGTGACCCGGGATTCAGGAATAAGCGGGTATAAAAGATGAATGAATGAACTATAAATTAAATTTATTCATTTATTTACATTTCTGGCAGAGCAACTTACATTTATTTATTTCATATATTTTTTTAAATCTAAGATGTTGGGGGCCGAGCGGTCGCGGCCTGGTGTTACTAGGTATTCATCAACCAGTCAGCATTCCAAATCTATTAATCAGGATCTTTCTCCGCTATTTCTTTTTTTTTTCTTCTTCGTGCAGTTTAAGTTAAGATCTCATGGACCTGGAGGTTAAAACAAAAGCACGTTGACTTTGCATTACTTTCTTAACATTTCATTTTCACCTTTAGAGGCATTCCAGTGTTAGGGAAAAAAAACAATTACAGCACAAATTTAAAACACAAGCTGGCTGTGAAGAACCAAAATACTCTAAATGTGAGAACACTTTTAGTAGACATTTTCTATATTGTTCCAAAAAGCTATGTGAGAAGCATGTGGGAGAATTGGTGTCTGTGTGTATGTCTAATTATATTGACCCAGGGTGCTGTGCCATAATGGCAGTAAGGCAGAAAAAAAAGGACATAGAGAGAGAGAGAGAGACAGAGATTTCCATATGGTGCATATAAAACAGGAAGCATATGTTGTGTATAGAGTGTCAGTTTTAATTTCATTTGCTAAACGGGTCACTATTTAACAGATGCAGCAGGGCAAGAAGAGTCAAGGGCGAATTAACAAGAGGGACACAACAGGCCAGGGGAGGACGATAGTGCACTCAAATTACATCTTAGCTTTCCTAAAGGGACTAGAAAGGATGCAATCGTTCGCTAGTCTGTCTCCTTTCTTCTCTCTCTCTCTCTCTCTCTCTCTCTCTTACTTTCTCTCTCTCCTTATCCCACAATATCCTGATCCTAATACTGAAGCGCTAAGGGTGCCAGATAAAGGAACTTCACAATCTTCCTGACTTGTTGTGTCCTTTTCACATGTCCTCTCTCTCACACCACCTTTTCCTTCAAAATCAAACCAGAGCCAAGAGACTGGAACTGAGAAACCAGACTCATTCTGGGGTGGCGAGGGGTACTTCCCACCTGGTCAAACGAACCAGCGTAGTTTTGTCTGGCCGTGTTACTTCCAAAGAGAAGTTTCTTATTCTAGAGTGCCGTGGTGGTGTAATAGTTAGCACGGTCATCTCACAGCAAGAAGGTCCCAGGTTCAAATCCCAGGAAGGAACCTTTTTGTGAAGAGTTTGCATGTTCTCCCTGTGCTTGGTTGGGTTTTCTCCTACATTTGAAAAACACGTACAATAGGTTAATCGGTGATTCTAAAATATCCATAGAAGTGGGTGTGGTTGTTTGTCTATGTGTGACCCTGCAATGGACTGGCAACCTTTCGCCCTATGTATGCTGGAATAGGCTCCCAGTGACCCGGAGTAAGGGAATAATCAGGTATAAAGAATGAATAAATTGAAGTTCCTTATTCCCTGCAATCCACTTGCTGGCCCCACATGAAACCCTCGGGTGCAATAGCCCCACCAAAGATTACATCAGCAGCTTGTCGTAAAGAATGAATGAGTCTCTCTGAGACTGACACATCGATTCCTGGTTCACCGTGCCAATCTGTTAATAGTCAGTGATGAAATTGAACCTCTTCAAGTCTGCTGATGTTTCCAATCAATCACAATTTGCATGCTAGCTTTGGATTGTGGTATTGTTCATGTGTCAGTTCGTTTTCTTTGTCTCTCCGCTTGCCTGACAGTCTACCTGTCTATCTAGCGTGTGTCTGTTGCAATGTTAAGCAAGATTGATAGCAGTTCTGTTCACATAACCAGCAGCAGCTATTATATTTTCCTACTTCAGTTTGTAAAATATGTTTTATTTTTCTTCACAAATTTCTGTCAGATAACATTCGTCTCCGGTGCCGATAAATCTGAATAACACAGAAGGCATGCAAAAGAGCACCACCAAGACCATAAAAAGAGTTGAGAATTTTCCAACCACACATTCAGTAGCAGACCTTCAAACTGCTGTATAACTGTACACACACAAACACACACATTCAAACACAATAATTAAAGCTAATGTGTTATGAATATTAACAAAGCCGCAATTCGGAATTTAGATTCATTAATTTATTCATTCATCCATCCTCTATACCTGACAACCCCGAACTCGGGTCACAGGGATCTGTTAGAGCCTATCCCAGTGCACATAGAGTGAATGGCGGTACACCCCCAACAGGTCACCACTCCATTGCAGTAAAATAGACACTAAATAAAAAGTTACATGAGGGTTAGTGTTAGTGTTGGGATTAATGTTTATATATTTGATCATATGAAATATACAGATGATGGGGGCATTGGTGTAGTGGTCAGCAGGGTCGCCTCACAACAAGAAGGTCCCACTTTCGATTTTCAGGCAAGTGCTCTTTCTGTGCGGAGTTTGCATGTTTCCCTGCGCTTGCATTGGTTTACTCTGGGTACTCTGGTTTTCTTTCCACAGTCCAAAAACATGTACATTAGGTTGGTGTATTCAAATTGCCCATAGGGGTGTGTGTGTGTGGTTATACGCCTATGTGTTAAAAACAATATTGGTAGACAAGAATTTCTTTATTTTCTCCAATCTTCTCTAATTTGACCCATCTTGTTGAGTAAACATTTTTTTCCCTCTGTCCAGAACAAACAAGAGTTTCATGATAACAAGCTGAAGGACCGCTGTGATGAAGAATCGTTCCTCGTTTATTCGGCTGTTTATTCTATGTAAATTGAGCGAGCGGTAGTTGCTGTAGGTCTTGTTATTTGGAGAGAGCGACGAGCGAACGAGTGTGTGATGAGTTAGGACCTGATAATAAAGGCAGACGGTGCGGATGCTGCTGCCTCACTGTAACATTGATCTAGCTCAGGATTTCAGCTGCCTCTCATTTCCTGTCACTAATGTGAATAGATGAGCCATGAGACACACACACACACACATATATACACTCACTGTAATATAAAGCCTTCTTTCTCTCTCTCTTTTTCCAAACTGAAAATAAGTTGTGTGTGTGTGTGTGTGTAAGAAAGAGAGAGAGAGAGAGAGAGAGAGAGAGATCAACTTGCAGCAATGTCCATCAATACAGAAAACTCATAGCTAACAAAATCTAATGCGTCTTTAAAAATGCTACGCATTCTTATACCAGCACTCTGGCATGTGACATTCGTCGCTAACATTCCCACATGTGTGTGTTTGTGAGTGTGTGTTGCTAACAGAGTCAAAGGACAATTGCTCTAACCTTTGAATTACAGTCAATGAGGTTTTGGTTTCATCATTAGGCTGTGCTCGTCCCTGGAGGCGCAGGAGGAGAGCGTGTGTTACGGCTGGAGTGCTGATGGGTTAGGATGCTACTGATTGCTTCTCTCATTAACTGTGCATTTGAAGCTGCTTTTCTCCCTGGGGGCACTGGTCAGGACTTGGGCACATACACACACACACACACACACACACACACACACACAATCACACACCCTCAGATTCAAAGACACAGTACCCCTGGGTACTTCCTTAGCTTTGTAAGAACCAAACTTCAAAGCTCTATGAATTTATGACTAAGCTCTTCATTTCTGACAACTCTGCCTTCAGCGTTACCCCTTTTAAACACACACACACTCTGGCACACACCCACACACACAAATCCACACATTGCAAACGATTTTCCCATCCAGGATCCAGGCTAGTTTTAGAAGTTACTTAGCTTCCTGGTATCAACTCGAGTGAGGCGTGTCTTCTACGTAAAGGTGTAAAACTGTCACGCAGCAGTCATTAAAACATTAGCGTTCCATTTTGACAGTTGGCAAGATGCTAATAGCTGCAGAAGCGGGACGGTTTGTTTGTGCCAAACAGAGGTGTCTCTTTGGAATGCAGAGAGAAAGCGTGAGAGCACTTGATTAAACGTGAGTCCTTTGTGTAAAAGCGATGGATTAAACCTGCAATTCCTTTTTGTATGGCAAGATTTTTGGTAAAAAAAAAACAAACAGTTGCGCACGCTATTCTGCGAGACACGCTTACATTTATCGGCACTAATTGAGGTCAGACTTGTTAATTTAGTGGTAAATTAGAACAGTTAATTCGCATATATTAGAAAGGCCAAGGGAGATTGTAAAAATAAGGTGTGGGGAAATTACCTTTTAAGCCCTATGAAGGTCTTTTTCTTGCTCCAATTATGCTACTGTAACAGCCTGATGAGTGAAAGGAGGAGTAGAGTGAGGAGTGGAGGGATGGACGGGATGTCCTGGTTTCTGGGATAGAGAAGGACGACTCAACACTGTCCTTCATTAGTGGCACACCCACTGTCTCATTCTCTCTCTCTCTCTCTCTCTCTGTCTTTTTTCTTTCTTACTCCCTCTCACTCTTTTACACTCTTTCTATCTCTCTCTTATTTTATCACATTCTCAGTCTTTCTCTCTATTGCTCTTTTCTATCACTCTCGCTCATGCTCTCTCGTTGTCTTTTTTTCTTATTTCTCTTTTTCTCTCTCTTTCTCTTTTTCTCTCTCTCCTTTTTCTTTCTTTCTCCCTCTCACTCTTTTACACTCTTTCTATCTCTCTCTTATTTTATCACATTCTCAGTATTTCTCTCTATTGCTCTTTTCTATCTCTCTTGCTCATTCTCTCTCGCTCATTCTCTCTATTGCTCTTTTCTCTCTCTTTCTCTCTCTCTCTCTCTTTCATTTTATCACACTCTTACTCTTTCTCTCTATTGCTCTTTCCCATCACTCTCTCTCTCTTATGCTCTCTCATCTTCTTTATTGCTCTTTTCTCTCTCTTTCTCGCTCTCTCTCTCTCTCTCTCTATCTCTCTCACATGCTCTCATTTTTCTCTCTTTCCTCTCCCCTCTCTGTCTTTTTTCTCTCTCTCTCACCACACACACACACACACACACACACAAACACACACGCACAGAGTAGAATTTAGGAAGGCATGCTGGGTGTAACACAGGTGTAGAAGTGAAAACCTGTTAGTGTGTGCTCTGTGTGAGACAGCTTGAGAAAGGGATGATGTGTTTTATGAATAATGGATATGTATGCATATAGCAAACGCTTGCCAAAACTCATATTTCCGTTCGCTCGCTCTCCTGGGACGTGAACACATGATGTGATTTTTTTTTCAGTGATAGGATTTTTATACTCATATTCAACACATATGACAGGAGGCTAAATCTAGTGACATGTTTACCACAACGTTTGAATACAAGTGAATACGAGAACAGATCAAAACAGTGGGCTCAGTGGATACGGTGTTGGAATCACAGCACCGCTAAATGCCACTGCTGGGACCCTGCGAATGGTTCTTAACCCTTAACTGCTTGGTCAGATTAAAAAATGTAATACATTTTACTGATCTAGATAACAGTGTCTGTCTAATGCCAGAAATGTGTTGCATAAATATTTCATGGCACCCATCTTCATCTTAATGTATTTCTTTTTTTATTGTCTTTAGTAATTTTTTTGTAATTTTCTTATTCATTTATCTATTCTAATATTTTAATAATAAATCTGCCAACTATTATAGCAGCACTGATAATGATTTTAATTTCCTGATCCATTAAGGACAACAGGGTGTCTAGTAAAGAAGTCAGAAATAATTTATTCTTTTTTGGAGATTTAAATAGACATTCTTTTTAAATAATATTTCCACAGTGAAATAATGTCTTAGAGGGGTAATGTTGCCTCCTTACACCTCCTGTGTTCCCGGTTCAGTCTTCTGGAGATGGAGCTTGTGTGGGGAGTCTCGGGTTTCTTCCCACCTCCCTAAAACATGTCTGTTGGCAAACCGACTGATCTAAATTTCCCATAAGTGTTCATGTGTGTGTGTGTGTGTGTGTGTGTGTGTGTGTGTGCACACAACCTGTGTTATATCAGGATGTATTTCCGCCTCACGCCCAGTGTTCCTAAAATAGTCATGCGTCCCCTGAATGCAGTTTACCAAATCAATCAAGTCAAGATTCAATCAAGAGATTGTGTCAAAGCAGCTTTAGAGAATCACATAAAAATGACAGAAGAGTAAAGACTAACCACAAAACTCGGCATGTTTAATTAATATCTGTAACTTAAGCATCCCTAACTAAGCAAGCCAGAGGCGGCATCAGTGACAAAACTGAGAAAAAACCTTGGGAGAAACCAGGCTCAGCTGAGGGGGTTGGAGACCCTTGTAACTGGGAATTAACCTTGTTGTCTTCAAGTGCTGATCCACCAATTAGACTGGATCTGGTGGCGACAGTGAGCTTGGAATAGGAAAAAAAACAGACAGCATGTTAGAGTAGACGTTGTTTTTAGTTATGCTATAAAAATATATTGTTGGTTATTGATGGTGTTTTCAGTTTCGGGTTGACCTGATTGATGCAGCCTTTTACTGATCTGCATGAAGGTTGTGCTGTCTTGTATGAACAAAAAAAGATATAAAGCACATTTACACATCCTTTTTTCTATATTTTACTATTTTAATTTTCATTGATTTTCATTGATCTATCTATTCACTTTCTCTATGTTTATCATGCACTCTTTTTTATCTATCTCTCACTTTGAATTGTATATTTTGCCTCTCTGTCTTTTTCTTCTGTCTTTCTCTCTATATTTCTCTCTGTCTTCCTCTTCCTTTCCCCCTCTCTCCCTCTTCCCTTCCCCCTCTCTCACTCTTTCTCATTAATTCATGATCATTAAAATGAAGGATAATTACATTTAAATACACGACACGCCAAAATCTGATCATCTGTCATCATCTGTCACTTTGGCTCGCTATCCTGCAGCTTCCCAAGTATTGACTTCATACCTATCCAGAGTGATTTACATTCATCTCATCCTACCTTAGCAGATCTGGGTTAAGGGCCTTGCTCAGGGGCCCATCTGTTACAATGCTTACAGTAGAAATAAATTGTTAGTTTAGTGTCCTAGGCTTCTGATTGGTGGACTGTGACATAAATTCCCAGTATTCCTTTTTTTCCTGCATTTTGCCTCTTTATCAGACCCAGACTTTCTAAAATTCATCCAGCTGGTGTTAGTAAAGAAGATGAGACTCATGACGCTTTCAGCATGTGATTGTTTGTTTGGGTGTGTGTGTGTGTGCATGGCAAATTGGAAGGCCAGCACCAGCTCTCCATGCTCTTATTTTTAGCTCACGCTCAGTGTGGTGTGGGACCCTGGGATCCTCCAACACCTGATTTTCTCCCATTAGCAATAGAGACAAGCCGGCAGTGGCAGGACTGGATGCAGACATACGGGTCTGTTCCACTAGAAACCACAGGCCGCCTGTGTGTGTGTTTGTATTTCTGCGGGCTGCATGATCTAAACATAGGGGTCTAACTGGTGATAACGGATGCAGTTCAATCACAGATGGTCATTTTCTCAGTGCTCAATATGCACATATTCTCTTTCTGTCTCTCTGTCTCTCCGTCTCTCTCTCTATCTCTCTCTCTCACACACACACACACACACACACACACACACACACATATACATGCAGTGTGTAACTGCCGTCTCCAGGAAGCAGATTTATCTGTCATTTCGTGTATTAAACCACACAATATCAACAAACCTCTCTCTTTTGCATTCTCTCTTTCTCTGCTCTCTCTCTTTCCCTTTTACTTTCTATCTCTCTCTCTCTACCTCTCTATCTTTGTCTTTGTCACTCTTTTTTTTCTTTGTCAATTAGAAAACAGCTTTATTGAGGCTTTATTTTAATGCTGTTTATCTCTCTGTTTATTCATTCATTCATTCATTCATTTTATACTTAATTTCAGACCAAGGGAGTCCGCTGAAGCCTATCCCAGTGCACATAGGGCGAAAGGCAAGGGTACACCCTAAACAGGTTGCCAACCCATTGCAATTTAGAATGAACCATCAAACTAATTTACATGTTTTTGGACTGTGGGAGGAAACCAGAATTCGTGTAGGAAACCCATGCCGGTGGGGGAAGAACCTGCAAACTCTGCACAGAAAGATCCCTTGCCTGGGAATGAAACCCGGTACCTTCTTGTTGTGAGTTTAGTCATGTTGTGTTTATTCATTCATTCATTCATTCATTCATCTTCTGTACCCGCTTATTCCCAAACTTTC
>JAOTQW010000029.1:11158324-11172885 GCA_026260075.1 Sisor rabdophorus | reverse complement strand
CCTAATGCACATGTTTTTGGACTGTGGGAGGAAACCGGAGTACCTGGAGGAAACAACAACTCTGCACAGAAAGACCCCGTGCCCAGGATATCTCTGTTTATTCATTACTCTATTTCTGTCTTTGTTTCTATCTTTCTTTCTTCAACTTTCTCCATATATCTATCTCTTTATCTGTCTCTCTTACTCTTTCTCTCTCACTCACTCTTTTTTACTTACTTACTCTCTCACTCTCTATCTATCTGTCTCTATCGTTTGCTTTTTCTATGCCTGTTGCCCTCCCTCTGTCTGTCTCTCTCTCTGTCTATCTATTTTTCTCTTTCTTCCTCTTTCTCCATCTCTCTCTCTCTCTCTCTCTCTTTCTTGCTGAGTTGATGTGAGTGTAAGCAGAAACAATTTTGCATGTCCCTTTTTGCAAGCCCCTTCAGGAAGATCTGGTTAGAGGTAAAAAAAAGCACATCCCTCTTGTACATGTTTTTAAATCCTCCAGATCGCTTTTTACAAATATATTCTTGCATATATATGTGTGTGTGTGTGTGTGTGTGTATATATACACATGTAGTGCAAGCTAAAGGTTTTGTTCTGACTGATGATAGCGTATCACAGCAAACAAGAGATGAGGTTCAGTGGGAGGATGTTAATGAAATAGCAGAAAAAACTGAGAAAGTATTATAGACTCTGAAAGAAATTAGGAAAGGTAGGTGTAGATATGAGTGTTTCTTCTGTGAAACAGGCACAAGTTAAGGAAAACTCTCACAACAGAAAGGCTTTCGACTCACTGTGATTAGACAGGAAGGAATAGAAAGAAAGGACAAATGGAGCGTGTGTTACTGCGTCCATCCTTAATTCCCCTCAACGCTGTGCCTCATCTTGGGCATGTGCTCCCTTTTGGAAAGTCTTTGGAATTAGATTTTTATAAAAAACTGACCTGAACGGAAAACTGCACAAAGACAACAGATGCACAGTTTAAGGTACAGTGATGAGTGAGTTACTTTGACCCACTAAAGAAGTTAAGATCTGCTGTGGATATTTCTTGGACCCCCTGTGCGGCAGATAACACAGTAGAACAAGGTGGGAAATCTGCCTTAAAGTCACCTAAGCAGCCAAGCCGTTGTCTTCTCCTGATGCAAACCCCTGCCATGGCAATGTCATAAAGCAAAGCAAGCTAAGATACACACACACACAAACACACACACCCTGTCACGCTTACACAAGGCATATCATCTTTTTCCCCTCTCACATTTTTAATGGCGAGTGCGCGCAGTAAACCGCAGGATTCGGCTCACAGTCAACACTCATAAAGTCCCCCATCTGCTGCTGTATCAGCGAACGCACACACACACACACACACACACACACATGCACTATGCACACTAAATTATACATGAGGATTACATAAAACCCGCAACTTATTCATTTTTAAAAAGGGCTAGGCTTTACGGTTAAGAAATGCCCTGTAATAAGTTCCAGATTGATTTAACTTCAAGCCTTGTGTGTATATGTGTATGAATTCAAGTGTGTGTTCAAATTTATGTGTGTATGCATTACAACTTGAAAGAATCTTCAAGCTGAAACGATCTTTTCCTAACTGTCTATCTTTTTTTTTTTATATTGCTCGCATTCACTCCCTTCGCTCACCTTTCACCTGTTACGTTTCATAGTGGGATTTTAACTCAACAATGCCATCTAGTGACACAGGAAAATCATACACACACGCAGACACACACACACACACACTCATATATATTACTTAACTACACTATAGATTAGCTTAGAAGAGAGCCATAGTGTCTAAACTGCAGTTAATTGGTCTGTGTCTGATATCTCGCCGCCGGCACACATCCTGCTTTCCCACTTCATCCACTGCATTCAAATTTTCCATTCCATTGGTATCTCAAGCAGAACAAGAGCATGATGGAGTGATAGAGGAAAAGGAAAGGAAAGAGATCGGTGGGAGAAAGGAAGATAAATATTAATGCATCAGTAGGTACACTTACATGGACATGTTTTGTGTCATGCATCAAATGGATGAGATTGATTAATCTGATTACAGTGTTTACAGATTAATCGGGTTGATATGCGCCATGATGTACGTCATCTTCTCGATGGGGCTAGGAAAGGTTTTAAACCAACCCTTGTTCCTTAAACCGAACAACATTTTAATTAGATTTGACCAAATTTGTTACATGTCACTATTTTAATCTGATTACTAGAATCCACACATACACAGCTAGTGAAACGCTAGCTCTCCATGTGTGAGCTCTCTTCTTTGGTTGAGATTGACAAAGAGGCAGTGCCTTGTTTTCTCCACCACACAGGCAGAGGGGAGACGAGATTTGACAAGAGAGAAAATTGATTTTCTGGAACGAAATGTAGGTGTGATAGGCAAGCTGAATGAAGGTAAGCGAAGGGGTGGGAGTCATTAACACACAGACAACTACCAGGCCATCAGTGTGGATGAGGTGGGGCTGGAGCTTGGATACTGTGTATGTATTTGTGTGTGTGTGTTCACGTTTAAATGTCAATCGCTAACTTAGCAAATAAAGGGAAAAAAGATTTGCAAAAAAATCTGTTTAATCGTTAACCGTAGTCTACTAACCCAGATGTAAAACTTGTTGATATTCTGCAGAGGTTTGTCATGGGAGACGTCTAACTGTGGCATCCCAGAATTCCCAGATATTTGTCAGTCAAACACACACATTAAGATCTTTGTTATTTTGGGGTTTTTTGTTACTTATGACACCAAAGGACATGTTTTTTTTCTCCAAAGAAGCAAATTTGCTTTAATTAAGGAAGGAGTGCTGTAGACTGAAATTCAGACCAAGAACTTATCGGCCTGGTGGTGTGTCTGATTTCCATGGCGTTTGGTGCATTTAGGAAAGTTTGCTTTGTCTTTTCGTATCTTTCTGCTAAAGTTACTTGGCAGAAGTTAAAAGAATACGCTGAGGAAACGCAAAGCTACCAACTGAACTAGTTCCTTAAACAAATCAAATGGCTTTTGAGTAAGTAATAAAAAAACTGGAAGAGAGTGGCGTACTAAAAACCGTGTCAGTTCTTACACAAAAAGAGGTGTTTTCAACTTTCTTCCTGTGTGAGGAAGTCTATTTTTATCTCCTGTCTTTTGGTTGCTTTGTTGCTTTTTAGCTTTAGTTGTTGTTTTGCTCATCGCACTCTCTCTCTCTCTCTCACTCTATCTTTCTCTCTCTCTCTTTCTTTCTTTTTTCTGCCCCCCACCAGGCCCTGATTTCTCTTACAAAATACAAAAAGAGCGTTGAGACATTTTTGTGAAAAGTGCCAATTACAGTCTATTTTTCCAACATCTGCAAGCCGAAAATAATACAGAGCAGAGAGTCATAATTGTCGTTCCCCTTACAAAGACAGATTTGCAAGGATTTTTAAATGGATGAAAATTAAATGTGTTTGAGATAGCTTCCGCCATTGCCCAAACCACAGGAGCCAATTTTGAGAGCTTAGTGATTGGTAACCTTTATTCCAAAAAATTAAAAAGGAATTCAAAAATTTTATCCCTGGAATTCTGTATAATATCTATGTAATAACTGTGTAATAATTGTTAGTAAGATTAAAAAAGGAGTACAATTATAATTACTGTAAAGATGTAAGAAGTAGTTTTGGCACAAATGCCTAAAAATCTCTTTGTTGTTTCAATTTATGGCATTTACAAAACGCCTTTATGTAAAGCGACTTACATTCATTTATTAATTTTTTATACCTGCTTATTCTCTAATTTGGGGTCACAGGGGTCTGCTGGAACTTATCCCAGCACACATCGGTGAGAGGCGGGGTACACCCTGGATACACATTCACACACACATTCACATTCAATCCTATGGGCAATTTAGATTTGCCAATCAACATAACGCACAATTTTTGGACTGTGGTAGAAAACCGGAGTACCCACAGGATACCCGCAAAAGCACGGGAAGAACATGCAAACTCCGCATGGAAAGACCCAGGAATCAAACCCAGGACCCTCTTGCTCTAAGGCAAGCGTTCTAACCAGTACGCCACCGCTCCACCCGCGACTTCATTGATATCTTTTATACAAGTCAAGGGTCTTGCTTAGGGTCCCAGCATTTGAAACTTGGTGGTGATGAGAATCGAACCACGCAGTTTAACACTTTAATAACTGTGCTACCACTTTTTCCCAGGTTGTTGATCAGAGGATCAGGGTTCCAGCCTCAGCACTGCCAAGCTGCTGCTGTTGGGCCTTTAAGTAAGGCCATCAAGGATCAGTGACATGATATTTTAGTTGATCTTGCGTTTCTAACAATTGAAAACAGAAGAATTTCATTATTTGACATTCGTAATAGGAAATAAACTATGAACGAATTTTCAAGAGTTTCAAGTGCTTGAGAGAATTGAAATAAAACAATTGTTAACAGTTGTGTTTAAGACCAAAGCAGTCCCTTTAGTCCCGCTGAATGTCTAATCAAAAGTTTCTGTCAAGAAGTCATTCATCCATCGCATGTGTTTGTTATTCAGTCTCTGTTGAGAATCTGATTCAGAATCCCCTCAGATATTAATCTGGGCACTTTGTCTTGCTTTTTTAGCTTTCAGTTCTAGTTTTCGAATGAAACGCTCACCACACACACAGACCAGGCGTATCGAACTCCAGTTCTGGAGGGAATCAGTGTTTGCGCTTCTTAAACAAAAGCAGTGGGAATTTGTTTATAAGTAGAATCACATGTGTTTAATGAGCTTGAAAGCTAGAAAACTAAACTTTGCAGTGCTGCAACCCTTCAGGACTGAAGACGAACGTCTTTGGCGCACTTCTGTTTTAACTTACACGTCTCTTTTTTTTTTTTTTTTTTTTCTCTTTTCTTTGTTCCCTCATATTTGCAGCTTTAAACCTGTTGGGGTTGACCTGGCAGCTGAAGCCTGTGGAATCTCCTGTGCTGAGCCATGGCTTGGGCACAGCAGGCATGCCTGGCACCAACGATGATACTACAGGGCCCTCTGGAGGCAGAGGTAAGCAGCAGTACTCTAAAGACTTTAAAACCAGACAGTGCTGGTCCAAAAAATCAACAAGGCAGTGTTTGTGGGCCCAGAGTGGCGCAGGGGTGAACATAAGGGAGTTTAAAGAGTGAAGGCTGTTCTGACTTAATTGTAGACATGGACTTTTCCCACTCTACCTCTTGCTCTCTATCTTTTTTTCTTTCTGTTCTCTCTCTCTTTCTCTCTCTTTTTCCTCTCTTTCTTCCTGCCCTACCACCTTTCTCTTTCCTTCTTGCCTTCTTATTTTCCTTTACAATACATCCCCTTTTACATGAAAAGACAAGTGAGCAGTTTCTACAATTATTATCTACACCTGCTTAACTTCATAGCTCTCTCTCTCTCTCACTCTCTCTCTCTTTTACAGTTTGCTCTTATTTACATTTTCCTTTACAAAACATCCCCTTTTATGTGAACAGACAAGTGAGCAGTTTCTTTAACTATAATCTTCAAGTGCTTAACTTCATAGCTCTGTCTCTCTCTGTCTCTCTCTGTTTCTCTCTCTCTCTCTCTCTTTTTCACAGTTTGCTTTCATTTATATTTTCCTTTACAATACAGCCCCTTTCACATGAAAAGACAAGTGAGCAGTTTCTACAATTATTATCTTCACGTGCTTAACTTCATAGCTCTCAGATTCAGTTCTTTCTCTCCACACACTGCTAGCTGAGTGAGTGTGTGATAAGTTGGAAGTGCTACTCTCTGATTAAAGTGTGGGCTGGAAAAATGCACTCCTTTTCAAGAGCTTTAAATCTCCACCTTTCAATACAGTTGCATCACACCTGCACATGTGCACTTTATGAATGTGGATTTTTTTAGCATTGCTTATTTTTTTGTTTTCTAAATGATCTCGACTGTTGAACAATGCTATTGGTTTCCTCTGCTATGTTTGATCAGTTTTGCTGGCTTTTTCCAGGCCTGTGGCTTTTTATGGTTTCCTTGTTTGATTATTTGCTTTATTTCTAATGGTCATGTCTGATCTAAGATGACTCTTATTTTATTTGTTTTTTTTTTTACTGCACCCTAACTAACTAAAAACAATTTTTTTTCTACACAAATTAGCTGGATAATTGTTTCAGCGCTGCAGCATCACCCAGCCGTCCCTGAAGAGTTTCTCCTTCTCCCTGACCCAACTCTTTTTTTTCCACCAGCCTGTGCTCCAGTTCTCCCTCTGCTCTCCGTTGCCCTGTATTAATGAGCGGTGGCTCACTCCACTCGTCTGATTGGGTTTTCATTTTATTTTTTATTCCTTTTTTTTATTCTGCCATTTTTCACTGCTTTACTCTGTCAGGTCAGTGGTCTCCTGCGTCAGGCTGACCTGATTACGGCAGTGTGCGTGGGTGTTTTTCCCCTCACAAAGAAGCTGAAACATAAATGAGACTTGACCGCATGCTGCATGCATTTACACTCATCATTCAAAGGAGTGATAGTTTGAGAGATAGAGAAAGAGAAAGAGACTTGCATTAAATCAGAAGTGGATAACAGTGTGTGTCTTTGGGAGGGTAAACAGGAACTGTGTTTTGTTGGCATGGGCTACATTCTGGAGAATTTACATGCACTTATGCTAAAACTCGCTCTAACGTTGGATAGGATCCTGGAGGAGCTGGACAAAAGTGATGGGTAGGGGGGTCCTAAGAAGCAAATAATGTATACTACAGACTGTACAGCTTCCCATTTCCAGTTCTTTCTGTATGTAGTTGATATTAGAAGGAAGGTGGTGGCTCAGACCTCACTTAAACAATATGTATTTCTATGCAAAACTTGACATAAATCAACCATTGACAAGACTGAAGACCACATAATGAGGGAAACTAAGCAGAACATACAAACATGAACCATAAAATTTCAAACCTCACACCCAGTATAAGTTTGATAACAACAACTTGCACTTGTCTTTTATTCATAATAAATTCTCTACTTTGTAATTTGTTATTATGGTAGTGACATCCACAAAATAACATTGGGTTTGAGTCTGGCTTCCCGAATATTGATATCTGTCATATTAATATAGACAAAAAACCTTTAATAATAAGTTTAGATTAGTTAATGTGATACTATGTACAGTATCATAGTGCAAAGCAGATGTTTGCCATGAGGTTTTAGATGAATAAGTTTTTATCTTTTGTGCAATAAATAAAATATAATTCCGCTTTTTTAACTCTTCTTTAACAGTTAGTTTATTATTGTTTTGAAGCCTGCAGTATTGTGTAGATCCAGACGTTCAGTCAGTCTGCTGTCTTTAATCCTTTAATTTTGAATCAGATTTGAGGCTAAGCTTTATTTCTTACAGGAACTGAAAACGCTGTGATTGTTATTCTCTGTTATTCTTTATTCTTCTTCCTTATGAAAGAAAAGAGAGGATCATTTCCCTCCCCACATATCTGTCTATTTTAGGCACTGGTGCATTTCGAAACAGCAGCATAGATACAGGAAATCTGGAAGTAGGCAGGCGGGTGACCCAGGAGGTACCACCAGGTGTGTTCTGGAGATCCCTGCTTCATCTGAGCCAGCCTCAATTTCTTAAATTTAACATCTCTCTGGGAAAAGATGCCCTTTTTGGGGTGTATATTCGCAAAGGCCTGCCACCATCGCACGCACAGGTATTCTTTACTAGTGTTATGCCAGCAGTTTGTAACTACCTATTGTTGGAGCATCACTGGTTGTTCTGGTATGTGTGTATGTCTGTGTGTATATGTGTGATTATAGTTCTATCTATCTATCTGTCTCACTATAGTATGACTATATGGAGCGCCTAGATGGAAAGGAAAAATGGAGCGTGGTGGAGTCTCCTCGGGAGCGTCGTAGTATCCAGACAGTGGTTCTGAACGAAGCCGTGTTCGTTCAGTATCTCGATCCAGGGACATGGCACCTGGCCTTTTACAACGACGGCAAGGAGAAAGAGTCTGTGTCCTTCAGCACCGCCGTATTAGGTCAGTCAGCCTCTTACACTTGTGTTTAGTCGTGCACCCACTCCCGCAGTCACTCAATTTCAGTGCATTTATCGCCCACAGGCCGATAATTTCCCACAGAGCTGTTTTTCTCTTCCATTTCATGTAGAGTGCAGAGGAGTTAAAAAAGTAGGGGAAAAGAAAAAAAAGCGTTAGCAGTTCAGTGCTAAATGGAAAGGCAAGAGAATCACAAATTCCACTGATAATCTACATCACAGCTAATTTAGGTTGAAGCAATATTGAGTAAACAATTATTTTCCAATAACAAGTATTTGTGTATAGTTACATATTGTGGAATATTTTTAGGTTAGTTTTGATCACGTTTCGCTGACACTAAAAGTGAGGCATTTTCAAAGGCACCTCAAATCATAGCCAGAAGACTCTGGAAAATTTCAACCTAGCAACAGCAACGATCCTGTGTTATTATTTCTTGGTGTATTTGTATCATTTAATTCAGGTGTCTATGAATAATGAACAGTGTGCTCTGAGCAGCAATGGAAATCTGTCAGAAGTAACTGTCACACTTTAGACAGCTTCTAATATACTTGACAGTTTTACTGTTTTAACAAAATATCCAAATTATACACACTGGATAAGCAAACAGAACCAAAAAATTGCTGATCAAGCAAACCAGGTAACTTTAAAATAAATTTATTCTCAAAATAAATCTATGCTTAACATAATATACAAATAAAGATGTGTAAACGCAGTCAAAGCTTGAAATAATGTGCAGCTAGACATATTTGACAAATACATTATTATAAATTGCTAGAAAACTATTGTCTACATTTGATTTACATGCCCAGGAGTTCGATAGTGTTTATTGAGTTAATCCGACAATTTATTTGTTTTATTTATTTTTTGTTTCTCTGTTTCTTTACCAGTCTTTCCATTATTCTTTTTCTTATTAAAAAGTAATATGCGGGAGGGGGTAGAGCAGACATAATTTTAACTTATTAAGATAATGACTCAAGTAAAATTATTCCTGTTTAAAGTGACTTGAGTAAGAGAGTAATAAAGTCTGGAATGATAAGATTACTCAAGTAGTGAGTTATTGGTTACTTAAATCTAAATAGGAAAACTCCTAAATCCAAAAAAAGTTAACAATCCACTACATAAAATACAAGTAAAAAATAATATGCAAGATTTTATGAAAAATTATGTTAAGGTTGAAGTGTGAATATGTAGTTGCATAATCTTTCCTAGAATAGTCAATATGCGCGGCGGATTAGAGGTTAGCACGGTCGCCTCACAACAAGAAGGTCCTGGGTTCGAATCCGAGGTACTGGGTCTTTCTGTGCAGAGTTTGCATGTTCTCCCCGCCCTTGCTTGGGTTTCCTCCGGGTACTCCGGTTTTCTCCCACAGTCCAAAAACGTGTGCATTAGGTTGATTGGTGATTCTAAATTGCCCTTAGAAAGTGTAAGTGCATGTGGTTGTGTGTGTGTGTGGCCCTGCGATATACTGGCGACCTATTTCACCCTGTTTCACCCTATGTACGCTGGGATAGGCTTCAGCAGACCCACGTGACCCCAGGTTTGGGAATAAGTGGGTATAGAGGATGAATGAATGAATGAAATAGTCTTTTTTGTTTTGATTACTCTAAAGGCATCACATTACGTAACATTGAAATGTAAAAAAATGGTTGAATGTGAGTCCATTCATGTTCTAGATTTGCTTATGTTCCTTCTTTTCTTGCTTTTCCTGCTTTTCTTGCTTTTCGGTCATATTTTTCCAAACTTTGCACATGTTTAAAATTGAGAGGGTTTCATGTACGGACTTCAGAAGACTGGTGAGACACGCCATCTTATTATACAGAACATAACAGAAACAAATTATTAAAGCAGCATTTTTTTTTAACCAACGTTTAATAATAGCAAAGAAAGGACATCAACTTTAGCAAAGTAAAATAAACATTTCTGCGGTGAAAAAAGTAACAGTTAGGTTAGTTAAATCGTCTCATTACAATGTTACAATGCTACAGTTACAGTATTTAGTAAACACCCTTTATCAGAGAGACTTACATTTATCTCTTTTATACAGCTGAGAACTCAGGAACCCAGCAGTGGTAACTTGGTAACTTGGTTTATCCAGCTGAGTACTCAGGAACTCAGGAATTTATATTAATTAACAATAATTGTTACAAAACAAAAGTGCGAAATTGTGTCAAAAAATTGATGCAAAGAAAACAACAAGAAAAACATATATTTACTGTAAAATGTATAATAGATATTGTTGCCTGCATAAACAAAGTCTTAACAAGGTTTTACAGAAACAAACAGATTCTGTCCTTCTTTGTGTTTGAAGTGCAGTGTTGGCATAGGAAACGTGCCTCTAAGGTCTTTCTCTTCATTAATATCGAGATAATGTCAGGCATTTAAATAAATTAAATACTTCACAGCCTTTTAACTCTGAGTGAGATGCACACCTAGCACGCACAGAAATATTATTCACACATGAATAGATAACTATAATAAGTGATATCACACCAATTAACATTATGAACATCAGTTGTACTGTTGAACACAGCTAATTAAATGCTTTGAGGTTTGAATTGCTTGCAACAATAATGATGCAGGGCTCTGGAGAGAGGAAGAGGAGAGGAGAGTGATTGGATGCCATTTTTAGCTCCGGGTCCTTCGTTATTTGACCCTTGGGGGACAAAAATATGGACAAGTGCTGACTGTAGCTTAAAATGACATTTGAGAGACACTTGAGAAATTAGTCGTCGAATCAAATTAAAAATAATTGTACATGGCCTAAAGCATCGCTCACGCAGAACTGGCATTTTACTGTGTGCAATTCAACTCAGCAAAATGTAATCAAACCTTATGGGATATTATCCATATTATGAATATTCCCAAATCCTCTTATGACAAAGAGGGCACAGTTGGAGATGAATGTATGTATAAAAGTTCGAAAACATTAAATGATAGCCGTAGTTGTTGCTTCTTTTAGGACAGTAACAAATGAGGTAGAGATGAATAGAGCTGAGGGGTTGAAAAGTTGAACAAGACCAGATAAGTGAAAAAGGTGGATCCTTTCAGTTGGCTATCAGGGTTTCAGTCATCTGTTCTGTCATAACCGCCATTTCTCAGACAAGTGTCCTCCCTTTCACAGACTCTGTGCAAGAGTGCCCAAGGAATTGTCATGGAAACGGCGAATGTGTGTCAGGAGTGTGTCACTGCTTCCCCGGCTTCCATGGCATGGATTGTTCAAAAGGTAGGAGACCTTCCAATTTACGTGCTGACCTCTGTCAAAAGTGTACACATAAGACTGGCAGGGGAACACTTACTATCTTTTGCTATGGGTGCGAGTCAAAGAAAAAACATGAAGATGTACAGAGGAAATGGGTTCAGTGGCTTGATGAGAGGCTGGGAAAACAAATACACGAGCAAGCAAGACTTTGCAAAAGAAAACGCTTAGAAAGAAAAAGAAGATAGGACATAAAGTAGAACAACATTTAAAATCAATTTATATTAAGAAATAGTGAGAAAGCAGTTGGTTGATTTGGCCTATAAATAATAGCTGAAGAGCTTCATAAAACATTTAAACACATTTATGGCTGGATGGGTTAAGGCATGGATAGATTGAGAGATGAAACAGGGGAAAGAGCGGGGGATGAAACATGAAATAGCCAAGCCAGAATAGGATCCGGTCGCAAACATGCATGTAAGTGCCAGTGCTATGGTGTAGGGGTTTAAGGCGCTGTCACCAGCACATGCAGTTGATTAAATTCTGGCTTGCATCCTTTCCGGTCCGACCCCAACTCCAGCCTCTTTTATCATTCAATCTATATATCTATTAATAAAGAAATTTGTGTTTTTTGTGTTTTTTTGTATTAGTAGTAGTTTCCCAACACTGTAAAGCTTTGATTTTTTTTTCCTTTTCCGTATTCTGTAACAGATTCTGTGTCTTTCGTTCTGTTTTTTTGGCATCGAAATTCATTTTGATTGTTTTCTGGCAATGACTTAGATACAGTTGCACTTTTAAGCCAGAAAATGAGCACACTTTGCTTCACTGAGCAAATCTACACACAGCTGTTGACAACAGCTTAGACATTACCAATTACCTTCATCTGGAGTAAATCATCAGTCTCACAGATCCAAAGCCTCTTTGATTTTGATCCAGATTTCGTGTTACTGTCTGTACAGGGTATTGCATTGGTTTAAGAGGCACTTTTAATACTCTAAATATGTGTGGGTGCGGTTTAATGGATCAGTGTTCCTTCCGTAGTGTATTTTTGCTTCAATCCAAACACTCCTATAAGCATGCAGCTCCTGTAAACAGGGATAGGATAGTTTATAGCACATCAGAGGACAGATGGGGGTTAATAGCATAGCCCGCATCCATCAAATAGATAAAATGTATCTAAAGGCTTCAATTCAGAAAGATAAACTGAGGTTGGCATTTACATTTACCAAAAGACCCTGCCCCTTTAATCTAACCCCCTGACCGGCAAGGCTTTTAATTCATCACACAGTATGTCCTAGGTATAAGTGTCGATCTCACTGACACATCCCGTGTAACCCTTGGAACCTTCTGAGTAGCACTGGGGAGTGTGAGTATGTATGTGTGTGTTTTTTATTTGATAATATCTGAAATGTGCGCTGACAAAATCAGTGTACGGAATTATGCTTCACAAAGTAATGAACACATCCTGTTTAACTAGTGATAACAACTTTATTTAGAGATATATCAAGGTGTATGTGTTATCAGGAGTGCCATTAGGAGAGCGTTGTGTTGGGATGATTCTAAGGTTTCATGTACTTCAAGGGCCCACAGAGATCTGTTTTATTACTAGTAACAATACTAGCGGTAATAGAAATTATTCATAGGGCCCCTAAATTGCTAGCAGCGATATTGCGATATTATGGTAGCCCGAGAGACCTCATCACGCTGCAACTTGAGAAAAAAAACAACCAATTAAGAAAATATCTTTATTAGCTTCACAACAGATGTGTCTACAATTGTTGCAATAAAAAAAACAATGCTGCAACACAGCCAAAACCAGGAAACTGCCAGAAATGTGCTACGACTAACGCAAAACACAATAAAAATGCCAGCTTGGAACTTGGATTATTTTATTGTTAATTGTGTAATTCTTCAGCTTCTTTAGACTGATAATATCCAAAAAATAATATCCACAGGGGAAACATGCAATCAGCTTGTTATAAAATATTCACTGATCAAAAATCGTTTTAGCCAAACTCCTCACTATATCCTTTGTAGACTGTGCTTTTTGCAGCATGTTTCCATATTTGCAGCATCTTTCTGTTTCAACTACTTAAATTGATGGTGTTTTCTTAATTTGTTGGAACTTTTTTCTCTATTTGCATGTTTGCTCAAATTGCAGCGCGTTGAGCTTACTCATCGTCCATATGATACGTTTGTGTGCACAGTCATCTATAAAGTATGACAAGCCAGATTCTCCGTTTTGTTTACCAGGAAGTTCTTCTGGTTAATGGTTTAGTTAACTGAATTTTAGATTACATTTTGCTTCACTACAGTTTTCTCCTTCCCCAACCAGTCTTCTTAGGTCTGACCTCCCTCCTCCCCCTTTTCCTTCATCTCTCCCTTTCACTGCCTTTCATATTTCCCTTTGTTTCCCCCCTCCATCTATGCAGATTGAGTGACCACGTTTGACTGCGTTTGTGTTGTGTGTTAGTGTGCCATATGCTATCAGATTCCTCTCCCAACCCAAACACTGGAATAAAAGTTACAGAACCAAGATTACTCCGGTGGGAGGCAGGGTTATGGGTAAAGTAGATAGGGGACAGGGTTGATTGTGAATCTGCCACAGTCAGCTGTTGCCAAATGTCATTGGGGGACATGTAGTAGCAGCATTCATTAAAGTAAATTGCAAATGCATCACCAGAGGCAACCGTCTCGACAACACAGCTTGTAACGGGCTGGTGTTCTACTACATTGTGCATTGTGTGTGTTGTCGTCAGGGGTGTTTGAGATAAAGGAGTTCATCTTTATGGAGAAATACGAAACAAACCTATGAGCACGTCTGTTCTCACATTCCTACACTCATCCATCACAACTCATTAATGAGCAACCACTGACACACATACGGGGACTGATATTCGCTTACATACACACTATTCACCACTCCTGACCAATTATAATTATACACACACTCACACATTCATATTGCATTATTAAATTTTGTCTTTTAACAAGAAATTATTCTGATTTCAAAGATTATAGTGTACATTTTATTTTTTCTAACCCGTTGTTGCCAAAGCTGTAAGAGGAAACGGGAAAAAAACATGTAAATGGGCAGTTCCATACATCACTACGAGGTCTAGCACCTGTTAAAGAAAAAACAGACAGAAAAAAACTGGGGTTAATTTAAAAAGAGAAAAAAGGAGAATGAGACATAACCAAAAAAACAAATAGAAACCAGAGAACAAAACAACTGTTGCAAAATAAAATATATATATATATATATATATATACTCTACTTATTGAGGTAACAGCCCAGTGTAGCCTGCAGAAACACTTTTTTGTAATTCCAGTGGGGGACATCTTTATCAGATCTATCTATATCTATATCTATATAGATAGATAGATAGATAGATAGATAGATAGATAGATAG
>JAOTQW010000029.1:11147043-11157702 GCA_026260075.1 Sisor rabdophorus | reverse complement strand
GGCTCCAGCAGACCCCCGTGACCCCGGATTCGGGAATAAGCAGGTAAAGAAGATAAAATGAAATGACAGATGCCCTTAACCGAGGCAACTTAAAATTATTTCTTTTATTTATACAACTGAGCAATTATAAATAGGGGGCCTTTTAAGGGGCCCAGCAGTGGCAACTTGGTCCAGCTAAGAAATGAACTGTGATCCTTTAATTAGCATTAACCACTGTGCTATCACTTTGCCGTGCCATGCTATAAAATGTCATATTTACGGAGTTTCTGAATTTTGTAAAGATAGAATGCATCAGTTAATTTTGCTAGTTTGGAAAATTGTGTGGCTAATATTTAAGCAAATGTTTAAGAAAAGATGGACACAAGAGGTTGACTTTTTGGTAGCAGTGATACATTGATTTCCTACCAGTCACTCTAACATCTAAAGACATGAATCCTATAAAAAAAGTTTATAACGATGAATAAGAGGAGAGATTGGAATTTAGGAATTTGGAATTTAATCTGGAATGAAAAACTTTCACAAGGTATTCCAGTCATTTCCTGGGAAAAAATTATCAATGGAGGTAATCAAGGCAGTGCACCAAAACACTTATTAATTTGTTAGTGTCTTTTAGTTTGTGTTTTAAGTGTATTAAAGGGTTGATTGTAGTGTCTATTCTTAATCAAACTATTGATCATTATAACCCTAAATTATTGCATTTTCAGTATTGTATCCAGTTCCCAAACAAACTCAATTTAAATTGCACGACCCAATAATAATGTAGTAAATGGTTTGAATAGCATAAACTACTTGTTTGGGGGTTAAAATTCAGCAATAGAAAAGTGCCAATGGCATCAATAAGTTAATATAAATGACCATTTTTGGCTATTGAGGTGAATAAATGAAGAGGGATAATAAATAAATGAAGCCCAGCTACAGGGTCTGCATTTTTCATGGTTTTTGAGTACAGCAGCTCCCTGCTGCTACGTGAATTGGCTACACTTAATTTTCTCTGGGTGCAAATGAATGTGTGAACGAGTGTATTCCCTCCCCACACTTACTACTCCTGGAATCTACTGTAACCCTGAGCAGGAATATCGATAATGATGAAGATGAATAAATAGAAATTCATCATTCATCATTCATGTTACATCATAAACAGGTCTATAAAAATGTTCTATTGTTCAATATTTTTTCCTAATATTCTTTAAGTGTTTTTCCTTAAGACCTGTTTGTAAACTTTTAACACATGTATTAGGTCCCCGTTAAATGTAATTCTTTTGGATAGCACGGTTGCCTCACAGCAAGAAGATCCTGGGTTTAATTTTCCAGCAGCAACCTTTCTGTCTGGAGCATATTCTCCCCATGTTTGTGTGGGTTTACACCGTTTTTTCTCCGACAGTCCAAAACATGAATGTTAGGGAAATGAGGAAGAAGTACAAATGTAAAGTTGCCTTTAAAATAGCATGGGGGCTGATATGGTGATAACATTTGTTCAGCTTCTATACCCGCTTATTTCTGAATTCGGGGTTACGGGAGGGCTGCATGAGCCTATCCGAGTGAACATAGCGCAAGCGGCAGGGGGTACACCCTGGATAGGTGTATACATCGCATGGCCACGCAAACACACAAAACCACATGCACTCACACTCCCTGCTATGGGCAATTTAAAGTCACCAATCAACTTAATGCACATGTTTTTTGGACTGTGGGAGGAAACAGGAGTTACCAAAGGAAACCCATGCAAGCGCCGAAAGAATGCGCCCCATGGTGATAACAATAATTAACAAATTAAATAAAATTAAACTACAATTATTTTATCTTTATTGTGTTTTTTTAGTTTACATGATAAACAATTAATCATGTTCAATATAATAGTATAAATCCATTATGTGAATATTTATTTCTCTTTCGTCCTGTCTCTCTCTCTTTCTCTCTCTCTCTTCACAGCTGCATGTCCAGTGCTGTGCAGTGGTAACGGGCAGTATGATAAAGGCTCATGTACATGCTACAGTGGATGGAAAGGACCAGAATGTGACATTTCTATAAGTCAGTGCATTGATCCTCAGTGTGGTGGTCATGGAACATGCAAGGAAGGCACCTGTGTCTGTTCATTGGGTTACAAGGGAGAGAACTGTGCTGAGGGTAAGCGTGTATGTATGTGTGTGTGTGTGTGTGTGTGTGTGTGTGTGTGTTTTGCTTTTTTACTAAAGCACAAAATCCAAACCAAACGTCTAGGAATCTAACTAATAATTTAATCATCCCACACAGTTCTGTGTGAATTGGCATGTATGCATCTTAATGTTATAAAACACTTTAGAAAAATGCCAGGACCACAAAACCACTAAATATCTAAAATTATTTATTTATAAATATCTAAATAATGATTTATGTATTTCATTTTTATTGTTTATATAAGATGAGATAAAATTTAATAAATTGAGATGAGAAAAAAATAGTTAAGATAAGATAAGATAAGATTGGAAGAGAAAATATGAGAAAAGAAAAAAGATAAAAGATAAGAAAAAAGATAAGATAAAATAAAAATACAAAAGTTCGACGATGATAACAGTAGTTACAAAATTAAACAAACACATTTAACATTTAGTGGTAACAAAAAAACTAGATATAATAATACTGTGTGGAGACTCTATTAACTGAGGGTGAATGAAAAAAGAAAGGTATGTTCATTACCTAAGACAAGAAAATTGTTCCAGAGAGGGTAACATACAAATAAAGGTGAATTAACAAGGAAATATTGGCTAAGGGGAGTGAAAGCAAAAGAAAGAGAAGACATTAACAATGAAAAAAAGCTGGAGTGCAAGGTTGGCACTTATCTCTTTCTTTTTACAGCACATTTTTCTCTCTCTTTCTCCCTTCCTGTCAGATTTTCATCACAATATAGTTGCTCGGACAATTTATCCAGAGTGGCAGAAACAGAAAAATCAATGAAAACGATGCAACATTTCTGCAGCCTTAAAAGAACAGCCTTCCACAAATGAGTTTGCGGTATGAAAGTGAAGGGTGAAACAGTGTCTTACAGACAGGAGGCGATACAACCAGACCTGGCTAGGGGCAGCCAATTTGTTAAATAGACTTCACTTTATATAAGCAATCTGATCACCTTGACAACTTGGCAGTCACTGTCAGTGTCAATGGAACTATGAGAAGGTGGAAATAGAAGCAGACAATTTGGACTAAAACTAAAGAAGAGCTAGATTGGGGAAGTAAAGGGGGTTATAAGGAAAGCATTTAACAGGAAACACTTTGTCACAGACCTACAGTGTAAAGAATATTGAGTTTTCATGCCTAAGTAAGTGTGTTTGTGTAATAGTTACAAGCCCCCCTCCCTCTCCCCCGGCTCAATCTTACTTTTCATACCTTCCTTTTTGGCATATTAGATCAGAATACTAATATTACTGCATACAGATTGTGTATCATGTATTAGACGCATTGATAGTAATAGTATTTTGCAAATGTGTGTGTGTGTGTGTGTGTATTGTGAGCAGTGGACTGCCTGGACCCTTCCTGCTCCACTAATGGTATCTGTGTGAGTGGAGAGTGCCACTGTAAACCAGGCTGGGGAGGAACAAACTGTGAGCTGCGCAGAGCTCAGTGTCCTGATCAGTGTCACGGTCATGGGGCCTTCATTCCTGACACAGGTCTATGCAGCTGCGACTCTAACTGGATGGGCCCAGACTGCTCTATTGGTCAGTAGCAACGTACTGCTTTTGCAGATTTTTTCTTTATGCTTAAAATAAGATGTCAATACTATATGAAAGTATACCCCGAGATACCCGGGATGTTAATTTTCTCACTAAGCCTACACACTTTTTTTGGAATTCTTCATTATCTTGGTGCTAGGATTGCAGTTGTGAATGGTAATACTTAATCATTAAATCAATGGACATATAAGAGGAGATTAGCTGAAGAATAATGCGTTTGAGTTTTATGATTGAAAAGAAAAGTGACTTAAATCTGAATGTGCTTATGTTTTCTAGAGGGAGATCTAAATTGCTCTACATGTTGATTCAGATGAATTGTACATTCAATAGGAAAGTTGTAGCACAGTGTGGTGAAAGTGTTGGAATGCTTATTAGAAGATAGGGTTCGATTTCCCACACCACCAACTTGCCACTGCTGTGCCCCTGAACAAAGCTCTAATCCCCATAATCTATATAGAATTTTTCAGAAAGAAAAACAAAATTTTTTTCGAAAACATCTATAGTAAGCAAGCCAGGGCCGACCGTGGCAAAGGAAACCTCCTTTAAATGGTACAACAAAGAAACATTAAAAGGAATCAGACTAAAAAGAGAGTGCCACCTTCTTTAGTTGACTCATTTTTGATAAATTATTTTATTTTAAACAGCAGGTAATAATGATTGTGATCAATGTTCTTTCTGTAATTATATACAGTCAGCGGGGGTTGCTCAAAAACTTTACAGAACATAAGTAAGAATACAAAAGCACCCAAAATGTTATCAAAACATCCCTAGTAAGAGGGCTTGGGGCGATTGTGGCAAGGAAATATTCCCTTAGATGCTGCAAGAAGAAATCTTGAGAGGAACCGGACTTAAAAAGGAACCCATCCTCATGTGTGTGTTCTGTAAATTATTCATTCATTCATCCATTCATCTTCTATACCTGAACTCTGGGTTACAGGAATCTGCTGGAGCCTATCCCAACACACATAATGCGAGCGGTAGAGGTACACCCTGGAGAGGTCGCCAGTCCATTGCAAGGCCACACATAGACAAACAACCACACACACTCACACTCACTCCTATGGGCAATTTAGAATCAGCAATCAACCTAATGCACATGTTTTTGGACTGAAAAACATGTGCAACCGGATTACCATAAGTCACCCACACAAGCACAGGGAAAACATGCAAAAATGCACAGAAAGACTCCTTGCCTGGAAAATAAACCAGAACCTTCTTGCTGTGAGGCGAACCACTAACCATTATGCCACTGCGCCAAATTTTATTAATTATTTAATTTTTACACAACTATGTTTTAAAATAAACAATTTTCTGTTGGGATTCTGGCAACATAATTGTGAACATTTAACATGATGTAGAAGGTCAGAGACTGGTTGGTCAAACATAGTGAATACTGAATAATGCAATTTAAAATAGATGCTGATTGTCTTGTAAGACATGTGTTCTAATAAAGCTGCATACTGATCACAGCAGATTTGAATAAAGAAATAAGAAACCCATGATTAAGAAAGGTGGCACAGTGGTGTAGTGGTTAACACGGTTGCCTCACCACAAGAAGGTCCTGGGTTTGAATCCTGGGCTTGGGGTCTTTCTTTGCAGAGTTTGCATGTTCCAACAGTCTAAAAACATGTGCATTAGGATGATTGGTGACTCTAAATTGTCCATAGGAGTGAATGTGAATGTGAGTGTGTGATTGTGTGTGTGTGGCCCTGCGATGGACTGGCAACCTGTCCACGGTGTAACTCCTGCCTTTCGCCCTATGTTCGCTGGGATAGGATCCAGCAGACCCCTGTGACCCCAAGTTAGAGACCAAGAGGTATAGAAGATGAATGAATGACTGAATGATTAAGAAATACGGAACCCAAATGCAGTAAATGTAAACTGTAAATGTAAGCCTAAAGGATGCTGCATGTAATTTTAAATACTTTGATTTGGAATTTACAATAATGTATTTAAAAATAATTCTTCTATAATATCTCATCAACTATAACAAATATGTCATGAAAAATTTTGAAAATGTTTAGCTGTATTCCACCTACCGAAACTTTGAAAGGCCGAATAATATTTGTTATAACTACTATTCATGTGATTTAACTTTAAGGGTAATTTTTATTTTTTTTATTTACAGAGGTGTGCTCAGTGGACTGCGGAACTCACGGCATGTGTATGGGTGGTTCATGCCGCTGTGAAGATGGCTGGACCGGAGAGTCATGTGACCAGCGCGTGTGCAGTCCTCTGTGTGTAAAACACGGCACCTGCAAGGATGGCAAGTGCGAGTGTCACCAGGGATGGAACGGAGAGCACTGCACCATCGGTAGGTACAAGGCCAGAGCTCCCATCTGTCAGTGTGTAAGCGTCCTCTTTTAGTAGACATTGGCTTGTCTTCACTCATTTGTTGAAAGCAACAGAGCTTTGGGAGGGACAAAGTCCTTCAGGAATGAAATAGAAGGAGAAAAAATCAGCTTGAAGAAGGTTTTTGTAGCCATGAAAACTTTTTTCACTTGTCTGATGCAGCTCATCATCTCAAAAACAAGCCCCTTGTGGTCAGTATAACGGCTGCCATACGACGGAAAACAGAAAGGGTTTTTCTTGATCTGAGATTGGTTTCAAGTAATACATTTGTTTTTTTTCTGGCTGATAGACGAAAGCTGAAGTTGAAGTTATTCTGCAGTCTTTCACTTTTACCTATACATATATGGACCATAGGATATGTATTTATATATACACTGTTAAAAGAATAATACAATCAAAACCATAAGCAAGAAAACAGCGTAAAGAGAGCAGAGAGGTTTATAAGAGGATGTTATATGGAATGCTAAATGGGGGGTTTCCATTAGACCATTTTGAAGTCAAAAACAAAGACTCAAAGTCAACAGTGATAGATTCCAGTCTATTTATTCAAATCTATTTGACAGTTTGCAGTTAGGCTAACATTGGGTTTAAGAAATTGGGTAGACATCAAACTGCAGTTTGTTTGACTAAGAGAAAAATTAGCTTTTACTTGCCAAACCGCGCAGACAGGTGTGTTAAAATCTGAAGAAAAAAAAAACAAATTCATCTATAGCCAGCCTTGAGTGAAAGCTCCAGGAATAATCACACCTTTAGCTTGCCTCTGACTTCTCTCTCATAAAAAAAATCTATAAGCATGAGCATGTATTTCTGTCAGTGTCTGGCAGTCTTAGTGCGAGTGTGCTTTTGTATGTGAGTGTGTATGTGTGCGTACATGTCTAAGAGAGAAAAAGAGGGAGAGTCTGTCACTCACAGGATGACACGAGTGTCTCCAACAAAAGACATACCTGTCTGAATATCTCCCGATTTTAGTTTTTTCACCCCTAAAGCTTGTCTGGTGATTGTCATCATAGCTTCTTTTGATATAGTCAGTGTCAAGTTCTATATATGGTCCCTTAAACTCTTTTCAAAGCCAAGCGGCATCACTTCAGAAATCTCTCATATATTCCAAAATAACTGCATGTGTGCATGTCTCCTGCCTCTCACTTCGCCCTCTTGTTCCCCTCCTTTTTTGCGTGCTCTCAATTGCAGACTATTGGGATGAGACTAAAGAAGGTATTGTACCTCGTCCGCACTATGTCCTAGTGCTAGCTGCACCGTAGCACCTGGCCGCAAGCACTTCTCCTGACAGCTTGGCTGTGTAGAGACTGTGTGCTTCCCACAGTGTGTCCTGTAGACTAGAATTTGGTGGTGTACAGTAAAGCACCTGGCTGTGTAGGGCAGGTGTGTGTGTTTCTTCACGTCCGTGCTTTCTCGTACCAGTTTATTATAACCGTGAAGGTTATAAAGCCTCAGATCATCCTCTACATTTCTGTGATGTGTGAGATTTTCTTTAAGCTTTTATGTAATAAAACTTTTAGATCCCTTTCAAATATCCACTGTATACCAACACTGTATATCATTTTCTACTAACCTTTTAGTGTTTCCAGGATTTATATTTGTCCCCACATGGTACCCATCATCCGACAGTGCAAAGATTGACTTCAGTGGTCATTGAGAGTTCAACTCTGGCAGAGTAAAAGAAATCGAAGATGATGTGTCTCCATCTACTCTTAGCAGTCTGTTTGAACCTCCTAGCAAAAAACAAAAACATTAAAGTACAAGGCTTTTATTTTTTTATATTTGCCATAAAAACAAAAAAGCTAAATTTGAGAAAACAAACCATAGTGGTGCTGGTTCATGAGCAGCAGATATCGAAAGAATGGAATTGGTGGACTATAGCTAAGGTCCAAGGTGGCAAAAAAGCAAAGATCCTAAAGTAATCGCTGAATTTCATGAGCCACTGGTGCAGAGTTTTAAGGGCAGAGAGATGGTGAAGGATTCTTCTCTAATAATTTGACTTGCAGGGCATAGGGTCATAGCAAGACATTAAAATGACTTCGTCTCACTTATATTGAGTATGTTGCACTCCAGCAGCGTGTAGGAAGCAGTTGTAGGGTTGGGCTTCAATAAATACTCAATTATGATGCATCAGTGGGGCCTTTTATATTCAAATTAGAGTAGAGAGAAAAAAAACAATTGCTGAAATCCTCCGGGCATATTCTTCTAAAATTTCCATGAATTATCATTCAATTGTATAGGTTTGATATAAAGCACATCCTTAATGCAAATTAAATTAAAAAGAAAGAGGAGAAAAATAGCTTGTTCGGTATGCACATTGACTTTGCATGCCAGTGCACCCATGCTGAACAGGGTTTACACTTGGGCAAATGCATGATTGGGCCACGTGTGTAAGCCATGCTCAATGGGGGTGAAAAGGCATGCAAGACAAATGCGCATTCTCTTAATTTGTCCATGAATGCCTAATTAAATCTGGGACAGACTACATTTCCATATCAATTTGAATGTGCTATACTTTCCTTGATTTTATATCTGTGCTAATAATGTAAATGTAAAGGTCTTTATTTGTCAGCTAAACTTTACAGCACAAAAATTCCATTGTAGAAAGTTGATTGTCAGAGCACAGGGTCAGCTAGTGGGGTTGAAGGACTTACTCAAAGACCCAACAATGGCTGACTGGCAGTGGTGGTGCTTGACCTTAAATCAGCACCTTAACCATCTAAGACACCACTTATAATGTTAAGTAGCCCATAGATATTCATTATTTGATATATATCTGATCTATGTACTATTTTTGAGCAAACCTTTTAGTAGTTTCTGTCCATTAAAAAGTTGAGCACGAAATTTGACTTTGTGGTAGTACAACCATGAGGCCAAATCTATTGTAAGGCATTTTATTGGTTCCATCACTATTTGATTTTTATCAGTCCCATTTCAAGGATAGTTTCAAGGATTTATGAATCTAACCTTTCATTTTATGACCTTTAAAGGGGATTCAGCTGCACACAAGCTGATTGTGGAATGTGGTGGAGAGCAGATTTTACCTCCCGATCTGTTTCTTTTTTTGCTACATGCTTACAGACTTCAGTGTATTTGCCTGCTTGCTTTTGTCTCTTTCCTTACCTTTCTTTACTATTCTTTTGTGTACTTTGTGTAGTATATGTCACCTGGTTTCTCACTACACTGGGGAATTTCACCGCCAACTCTCCACTTTCATCTCTCCTTCTCTGAGGATGTGTACTGACCCATAACCCAAGGCAATTTCACCTCCTTTTTCGAGGGATTACAATGATGTCCAATCACATTACTTTAGCTTGGTGTCTTAATACTTTGTGAAGCCTCACTTTATTTTTTTGGTACTGTGGGGAGAAATTGACTGGCCTTTGGCATAAAAGATAGGCAGTTCTTAGTCCTGCTCATCGAAAAAGATCAATGGCCACTATAGATTCTGCTGCCTTGGCGCATCATAAGTGTTTGGCTGTCTAAAATGGCAACTTGGATTAAAAAGCAATCATTTCTAAATGACTTTTCTTTTAACTCAATATTGTGCGACAATCAATGCATAGCAGGCTGTTAATGTTACATCTCAAGGACCTTAGAAAAAAATTGGTTTAATTATAGCTCAATTACATTTGATTCATGAAGAGTATGTAGTATTTAGTACATTACCGGTTATTTTGCCCTCCCTAACCAAAAATAATAAGCGTATGATAAATGATACTGGCCTGTTCTGAAAGGCCATATCTGCATAGTGACCGACAGCCAAATCACTGACATAATCAGGTATTAACAGTTTAAGGTTAATCTTTAGGCTTTTGGCCTGAAAATGGCTGAGCTCATGCTGATACATGTGATAATCCTCTTACAGTAATACGAACCATCGGTTTCCGCTATGCTTGAATTTTCTTGTTGTAATTAACAAATACCAGATTATAGAGGAATGATGGGTAATAAACCCAGGATATTTTCTTAAAGCAGCAGGAAATCGGAGTTGTGTTCATAGGTGGATGTAATTATGCCTAGTAAGATGTGATGCTGGATGAGTCGACCAAACCCACCTCAATTAATTTTTGAGGGCGAACTATCTTAAAATAACTTAAGATGGACTCACATGGTTTCATTTATTCAATCATCTCCTATACTTGCTCATTACCTAATTCAGCATCACAGGAGTCTGCTGGAGCCTAACCCAACTCTCTAAAAGGCAAAAGACAAGAGGGGTACACCCTGAGCTGGTCACTAGTACATCACAATGCCACACATTCATCTTTGCACAATTTATACTCACCAATCAACCCAACATACACTTTTTGACTTTTTTGACTAAAAAACCTGTACAAAACACATGCAAGCACAAGAAGAACATACAAACTAAACTAAACTAAGGCCTTCTTGCTGTGGGGCAAAGGTGCTGAACACTAAGCCACCATGCTGCCCCAAGCCATATTTTTATAACTTCAAATAAGAGGGAAAATTTGACTTCACTTTTTATTTATGCACGCATACAGGAATACATTTTACTGCACACACGAATGAATAATATCTTCAAGGAAAATCTCATCTCATCTCATCTTCTTCCGCTTATCCGGGACCGGGTCGCGGGGGC
>JAOTQW010000029.1:11127333-11138775 GCA_026260075.1 Sisor rabdophorus | reverse complement strand
TATATATATTCCATTAAATTTTTACAATTTCTGCCTTTTATACTTTTACAGGGATTCTTCATAAAGGTTGTGGGGAAAACGTTTTTGTTTGCCAACAGCCCCCAGTCATAACCAGCATTATGGGTAACGGCCGTCGGCGAAGTATCTCATGTCCGAGTTGTAACGGATTGGCAGATGGTAATAAACTGTTGGCACCCGTCGCACTGGCTGTGGGTATCGATGGAAGCCTGTATGTGGGTGACCTGAATTTTGTGCGCAGGGTGTATCCATCTCTCAATACTACTCGTGTGCTAGAACTCAGGTACACCCAGAGAATTTCATCCATCACATGCATATACTTATCAAATACAAGGGTTGCCTATGTCTCAGTTATATTCTCTCATCTTTCATTTTTCTGCACCAAAGAAACAAGGATTTTCGGCACAGGTAAGCTTCAGCTTCTAAGCAATTAGTTGTTCCCTGTCTGTTATTTATTAAAATGAACTAGTGTTAAACTTTTCTCCAATATTTCCCATAGCAACAACCCAACACATAAGTACTTCCTGGCTGTAGACCCAGTCACTGGAGCTTTGTTTATCTCTGACACAAACTCTCGGAGAATTTACAAAGTGCGCTCTCTCACTGGAGGTCGACTTCTGGCGGACAATGCTGAAGTGGTAGCAGGAACGGGAGAACAGTGTCTACCATTTGATGAGCGCTGTGGGGATGGAGGAAAAGCTGTGGATGCAACGCTTATGAGCCCAAAAGGTAAAAAAAAGAGAAAAGGAAAAAGAAATAACCAGGTAAAATCAGTTAGGTGGGAGGCAGAGGCGATGAAACATTTATCTTACCTTTCAGCTATTCATTTAGTTTTTTTGCTGGGAATCAACAGGCAGTGGTGAGAAGCCTTTCTAGGATAATCCTTTCTAGTTTCCTATGGCTTGAGTTTAATCCGTGTTATTAACACATAGAGTGGTACGCTAATGTTTCCGATGAGTAGCAGTGCACTATTTTATTTAGCTACAAATAATTTTGTACAATTTTATGTACAATTTCATTTTTAGGTGACATTTTATTGAACATATTTATGGAAAACTTATTAGTAAAAATCCTGGCTAAGAATCACAGTAACTATAAATACATTATGCACCCTATTGAGAATTAAAGCTACATAGTAAGGTGTTAAAACTGCACATTTACATTTCCAGTCCTTGGCATTTTTTTTTCTCAAGACAGACTTATATTTATCTCTTTTATACAATTAGGGGTTAAAGACCTTGCTCAAGGGCCCAGCAGTGGCAACTTGGTGATTCTGGGAATGAAACCCAGATCTTCCAATTAGCAGTCCAACACCTTAACCACTGCGCTTTCACTTTCCCAATTCAATGTTCACTACAGTGAATCCATTTAACCAAGAACATGAACTACACAAATGAAACAAATCATGAGAAAAAATGTTAAACTATAATTACAGTGTGAAATTAATACACACCCCGGCTGATTGTGGAGAAATTGCCTGATACCTAGTGTTAATAGGGAGCATTGCATTAAATTAAACATCATTTGGTTACTCGATTATCTTAATTTTATTATCGCTTGCCAAAAAATTGTCATAAAATATCAGTCAACTTTGCCGGCCTGAGTTACAACCTGTAACAATCTGGAGCATTTGGTAACCGAACGAGAAGATTTCAATTCTGACATATTCATTTATTTTTAAATATGGCTCTTGTATTTGAAGCTTATAATGGATTTAAAAACTCAACACGAAAGTGTCAGAAATGTCACACTGTCACATTCTTCATCTTTGATGAAAAAAACCGAGAGGGGTAGCAGGCTACAGAGACCTGATTTCCAATTCCCAGAAGATGAAGCATCCGAAAAGTCATTCTGTTTTAGCTTAGCTGGCTTGTCTGCCTTTCAGCTTAGTTCAGGCAGCTTTGACTCTTTATACTCTTCAGAGACCTACACAAGTACCTTTATTTGCTTATCATTGTGTTAGTGTTTCTAAAATAATATTTTGATCTATTAGATCCTCTTTTGCCCTCTTCATGAGAACTGATTTGCTCTAGTAAATGTGACATTTGATTAACGGATATTATTGCTGGAGTAGAAGTTTGATGGGACGAGGCTCTAATATTAAAAATGACTGATGGGGCATAAAAAAGAATCTTTGGTAGACTGCTTTTTTTCTGTTCCTTGTTCTGGCTTAGGTATTGCAGTTGACAAAAATGGGATGATGTTCTTTGTGGATGCTACCATGATTAGGAAGGTGGACCAGAATGGGATCATCTCCACACTGCTGGGGGCTAACGATCTCACTGCTGTACGGCCACTCAGTTGTGACACCAGCATGGACGTCAGCCAGGTGCGTAGGAGGATTAATGCTTGCATGCTCCTGGATCACAGGATTACCTTTTTTCGTTTGAGAAAAAGAATTAGATCTAGATGATTTAAAAAAATGAGCTTAAGATGATAAAAAAGGCATGTAAAAGCTGACAAAAAGATATACTATGAATTTGGAAATATTTGGCCTTCATACCTTGACTGTTGCTCTCTTTCAGGTGCGTTTGGAATGGCCTACTGACCTAGCAGTGAACCCTATGGATAATTCGTTGTACGTTTTGGAGAACAATGTCATTCTTCGTATCACTGAAAATCATCAAGTAAGCATTGTGGCTGGACGACCCATGCACTGCCAGGTTCCAGGCATCGACTACTCTCTCAGCAGACTAGCTATTCATTCAGCACTGGAGAGCGCTACTGCCATTGCCGTCTCCCATTCTGGAGTGCTGTACATTGCTGAGAGCGATGAGAAAAAAATCAACCGTGTGCGTCAGGTCAGTGCCAATGGGGAGATCTCATTGCTGGCTGGTGCCACGTCCGAGTGTGACTGCAAAAATGACGTC
This sequence comes from Sisor rabdophorus, assembly GCA_026260075.1. NCBI lineage: Eukaryota > Metazoa > Chordata > Actinopteri > Siluriformes > Sisoridae > Sisor > Sisor rabdophorus. Next base: position 11,135,887 of record JAOTQW010000029.1, on the reverse strand, counting down.
AACTGCAACTGCTATGCTGGTGATGAAGGCTATGCCACTGATGCTAGCCTTAATGCCCCCACTTCACTAGCAGTGGCCCCTGATGGTACGCTCTACATTGCAGACCTCAACAACATCCGCATTCGAGCAGTGCATGCCAACCGTCCAGGCCCCAACCCTGTTGGACAATATGAGGTGGCATCACCACGAGAACAGGAGCTTTATGTGTTTAGTGAGGAGGGACTTCACCTGCAGACCATCAGTTTGGTCAGTGGAATGAGTCTTTACAACTTCAGCTACACGCCTGAAGGAGAACTGGCTGCTGTCATGGATAACTGTAACAACACTATGCTAGTGCATAGAGAGGGTGGTGGCCTAGCTGGAGCTAGCACAGTTAAACTTCAGCTACTGCCTGACAACAAGATGGTTACACTGGGGTTGGATATAGAAGGCAGTCTGCGATCCATCTCCACTGCTGACCAAGAGATTGTCCAGCTCAGCTATAAGGGCAGTACAGGTCTGCTGGCCAGTAAGGCTGATGAGACAGACTGGACCACATTTTATGAGTAAGTAAGGGTGTGTTTGCATGCATAGCCGATTCTTTAGTCGTTTAGCTATAATTCGGTAATGTGTTTAGAAACGTACACAAGATCTCGACATTTTATTAAGGTTACGATTCAGCTTCCTCTGAATAAAAAGGCTGTTGTTTGCAAGCCATTTTTATTTCCTTATGACTGAACAAAATTAGAATGTTTCAATATTTGTATTCCGGATCACCCTTACATAAGAGGAAATCATGTGGTACATTGCTTCCATCTGCTGTTTGCTTGTGTAATTGCAGCCAAAAAAAAAAAAAAAGGGAAAACTGTGTTGCCATCACTGAAACTAACATCAGTTAGTCGGAAACAGATTAGTGATAGACTTCAAACACGCCCTCTAAAGAATTCCAGACAGACGATGATAGAAAAAGAGTGTGTGAGCAAGCTAGGGACATGTCAGTCTCTACGGAGACCCTGGCCATACGACATGCTTTCAAATCTTTTTGATCTCTGTTATTACCCTACAAATTCACATGAGTGCGACAGATGCATGCTGTTTTCATGTGACAGAACAGTCATCCTTGCACAGTGTCTGCTGCACTCCAGTCACACCCACATGATGCAACAATGCACTTACATGAGAAACAGCCTTCTGAGGCTTTTAAAGTAATGGAAAAAATATTCACAGATTTGATTGTAGTTTTACTGTCTATCTCAGAGATGTTTTTGGGTTCATTTTAGTTTTACAGACTTGTTGTGTCTGCAGATACGACAGCGAGGGAAGACTCACCAACATGACCTATCCAACCGGAATGGTCACAAGTCTACACAGAGAGATCGAGAAATCCATAAACATTGACATAGAAAGCTCAAACAGAGATGATGACATCACAGTTATTACCAATCTTTCATCAGTTGAGGCATCCTACACCGTAGTACAAGGTTTGTTTTCTGGGAATGTTATAAAACTAAAACATAAACCAAAGGTTATGCATTGCCTTCTATGCACTACACTTTTATTATGATTACATCCATCTGAGTTCAAATATTAAAGCTTGGTCTGACCGGTATGGTTATATCGGTATGGTTAGGAGAGATTCACAGTAAAAAATAAAAAACAAGGATACGTTTTGACCCTTACAGCAAATGATGCAGAGTCTAAAGTTCTACCATTAAACTGCATTCTAGGACCCTCACAGGGAAAATAGTACACCTTTAATTATGGCGTTAGCCCAGGGGCGCAGTAAAAGACGAGAACTTTCAGCTACCTGAAGGCCAGATTCATTAAAATCTCCAGATGTTTTCTGCTTGACAGCTGTTCAAACAGATTTCTTATTAAAATTCTAATTTTACAATTTAATTCACTGTATAACAGAGCTGAGTAAAGCAGATAGGCAAAAATCAACATATTTATATTTCCTTTTTATCTTCAAAGAATGCAGCTCATAAGCAAAAGAGCATTGTTGAGATCTAAAGCGAATCTTTTTATACATTATATAGAATTTATGTGTTGGATAGGTTTTGTTCCACATGCTTTAAATCACTTTAAGAGCTTTAATAAATATAACCCAATAAGAAATCCAATTTTAAAAGTTATTTATAGACAACAGTGATATCATTTATTTGGCTTTTTTTCTAAATAGAATGACATATTGCATTCTGAGATTTGTGCTACACTTTTTAGATCAAGTACGGAACAGCTACCAGCTGTGTAACAACGGCACACTGAGGGTGATGTATGCTAATGGGATGGGTATTAGCTACCACACAGAACCCCACATTCTGGCAGGTTCCGTAAGCCCTACCATTGGCCGCAGAAACATCACTCTTCCCACTGACAATGGACTCAACTCCATAGAGTGGCGACTTCGCAAGGAGGTGACAAAGGGCAAGGTCACTGTTTTTGGCAGAAAACTACGGGTAAGTAAAGCTGTTGCACTGCTTGGGTTTTATCAAATCTTCTCATTTAATGTGGAAAGCTGTGGTATGTCCAAGGACTTGTCTCATCAGTAACAAAGAATTACCTTTCACCACTGTGTCGTTTCCTTTCAGGCTCATGGACGCAACCTGCTTTCCATTGACTTCGACAGGAACACACGGACAGAGAAGATTTATGATGACCACAGGAAGTTCACATTAAGAATTACATACGATGCTCAGGGTAGACCTGCAATTTGGCAGCCTAGCAGCAGCCTGGCCGTGGTTAACGTGTCCTACTCTTCAACCGGCCGACTGGTGGGCTTACACCGAGGCAGTATGAGTGAAAGGACCGAGTTTGACCAGCAAGGACGTATCCTGTCACGCACATTTGTTGATGGCAAGGTGTGGAGCTACAGCTACCTAGATAAGGTGAGTCTTATCAGTACAGTTTTGGATCAATGCACTTGTGGGCAGTTTTAGATCACTGAAAAATTTTCATATAGCTGCAACATTACTTGCATATAGTACTGTAGACTAGCTGTGTTTTTTTATTACTAATAGAATCAATATTTTAATATCAATATTTTTTATATAATAAATAAGTTATTGCAATAAAGATAACTGTCTGATGTTTTTCCTCTATACAGTCCATGGTGCTGCTTTTGCAGAGTCAGAGGCAGTATATCTTCGAGTTTGATTCATCTGATCATATCACAGCGGTGACCATGCCTAGTGTAGCTCGGCACACAATGTTTACCCACGTCTCCATTGGCTACATCCGAAACACTTACAACCCTCCTGAAAGCAATGCCTCCATCATCTATGACTTCAGTGAAGATGGCCGCCCTCAGGCAACATACTTTCTGGGTACGGGACGCCGTGTCCTTTACAAATATGGCAAACTGGCTAAACTCTCAGAGATTTTGTATGACAGCACTGCTGTCACTTTTGGCTATGATGAAACATCTGGTGTTCTCAAGATGGTCAATCTGCAGAGTGGAAGCTTCTCTTGCACTATCAGATATCGTAAGATGGGACCTCTGGTGGACAAACAGATCTACCGCTTCTCTGAGGAAGGCATGGTAAATGCTCGCTTCGACTACACTTATCATGACAATAGTTTCCGCATAGCGAGCATGAAGCCAGTCATCAGTGAGACGCCGCTACCTGTGGACCTGTACCGCTACGACGAGATTTCTGGCAAGGTGGAGCATTTCGGCAAGTTCGGTGTCATTTATTATGACATCAATCAAATCATTACCACCGCTGTAATGACACTCAGCAAGCACTTTGATGCACATGGCCGCATTAAAGAGGTGCAGTACGAAATCTTTCGTTCCCTCATGTACTGGATGACGGTGCAGTATGACAACATGGGTCGTGTGATAAAACGTGAGCTGAAGATTGGGCCGTATGCCAACACAACGCAGTATCGCTATGAGTATGATGGTGACGGCCAGCTCAGTGGGGTCAAGGTGAATGACTGGTCCACCTGGCGTTATAGCTATGACCTCAATGGCAATCTGCACCTTCTGAACCCTGGCAGCAGTGCCCGTCTCATGCCTCTACGTTACGACCTGCGTGACCGAATTACACGTCTGGGCGACGTGCAATACAAGCTGGATGAGGATGGCTTTCTCAGCCAAAGAGGCTCGGATATTTTTGATTATAACTCCAAAGGACAATTGGTGAGAGCTTACAGCCGTGTTGGAGGAGGATGGAGTGTGCAGTACCGCTACGACGGTCTGGGACGACGTGTCTCTACAAAGAACAGCCTGGGCCAACATCTGCAGTTTTTCTACGCTGACCTGAACAACCCAGTGCGAGTTACGCATGTGTTCAACCACTCAAGCTCGGAAATCACTTCACTCTACTATGACCTGCAAGGCCATCTGTTCGCTATGGAGGTGAGCAGCGGTGAAGAGTACTATATCGCCTCAGACAACACGGGAACCCCACTGGCTGTCTTTAGCAGCAACGGGCAGATGATCAAGCAGGTGCAATACACTGCCTACGGTGAGGTGTATCACGACTCTAATCCTGAGTTCCAGCTGGTAATTGGATTCCACGGTGGCCTCTATGATTCGCTGACAAAGCTAGTGCATTTCACGCAGAGGGACTATGATGTTTTAGCTGCCAGATGGACATCACCTGATTATACCATGTGGCAGAAGATTAGCAAGGACCTGGCTCCATTTAACTTGTATATGTTTAAAAACAATAATCCTCTTAGTGACATGCTGGATGTAAAGAATTATGTCACAGGTATGGATCTGGGTTTACAGTAGGGTAAAAACACTCACTCATATGAACATGACACAAAGAAGACCAGTAAATAAGACTTGTCTTTTTTTATCTTTCCTGCTCAGATGTAAAGAGTTGGCTGGTGATGTTTGGCTTCCAGCTTAGTAACATCATCCCTGGCTTTCCTAAACACACATTATACTTTGTGGATCCACCATACGAGCTGCAAGCTAGTCAGGAGTGTGAAAATGGCCAGGTGAGTTTTAAAATTAAAGGCAAAGTAAAAAAAATAAGCAACAGATTTAACACATTTTCCTTTTCTGTGATAAAAGATGTAAAAAGCTAAACTAAATCCACCAGTAAATGCAACTACTACTTTACTGTAATTTGTAATGCAAACTAACTGTAGCAGAACTGCAGACACTGAATCAATACAGCAGAAAAGTTATTTCGGTCATTAAGGCAATTCCAGATGTCTGATCAGCTGGAAAATGATGCATGTTTACTTTAAGCTACACTCCATGCCATGATAACAGATAACTACACATTTTCTCATTTCATCTCTGAGCAGATTTAAACAGATTAAGAAAATTAATTATGTGCAGGCACCCTTCAAATTGATGAAAGCCTCCTACCAAATGTTTCTCATAAATATTTTTTATTTGTTTGTGGTAGTTCTCTATCATTTTTAATGGTATTGCAGCTAAGCTTCAGCCACCTTTTTTTTCCTCTGCAGCTGATATCTGGAGTTCAGCAGGAGGCTGAGAGGCACAGCCAGGCCTTCATGGCTTTAGAGGGTCAATTGCTTAATAAAGATCGAGAGAACATGCATGATAAGTCAGGGCACTGGTTCGGCACCGTGCCATCTATCATTGGGCGTGGCATGATGCTTGCTGTCAAAGAGGGTCGTGTAGTGACAGGTGTTTCCAGTACAGCCAGTGACAACAGCAAGAAGGTGGCTCTAATACTCAACAATGCTGTGTACCTAGAGGGGACGCATTATGCGCAGGACAACCACGACTGTCACTTCTTTGTGAAGATAGGCTCAGCTGATGCAGACCTTCTGGCACTGGGCCTCAGCAATGGGCGCAAGGTTCTAGAGGGAGCCGGTGTCAATGTCACAGTGAGTGGGCGCTCCCGGCGTGGTGTCACTGTAGAACTGCGCTCGACTGCTCTGTCCCTGAGCGTGCGTTACGGCCTAGCGCAGGACACACTGGACGAGGAACGAGCCCGGCTGCTAGAACTGGCACGTCAGCGAGCATTGGCAGGCGCCTGGCTGCGAGAGCAGCAGAGGACGAGGGATGGTAAGGAAGGGAGCCGTCTGTGGACCGAGGGGGAGAGGCAGCAACTGCTCTCTACAGGGAAAGTTCAGGGCTATGACGGTTACTATGTGCTACCCGTGGAGCAATACCCCGAACTGGCCGACAGCAGCACCAACATCCAGTTCCTTAGACAGAATGAGATGGGCAAGAGGTAACAAAACGAAGAGCCGACACTTAACTTCTGCATTCACACTTTCTCTGCACCTCTCTTCATTTTTCACCTCTTTTCTCCTTTGACCCTTATCTCCTTTACCCCCGGAGAATAAATAAACTAACGGGGTAACTCTCTGAACGCTGCAGGGACTTTTAAAAAGAATAATATTGTTACTGCCATGGGCAAAAAAATTAATTTGCAAGAACTTTTTGTGCACTGCAAATAAAACAGATCGGCTGTTAATATGAACAAAAAAAATCCCCTTTTTACAAAAGAAATGCTATTTTTACCCATATTTTTGGGTTTGGAGAGGATGTTGGTGCCAGACGGTACTGTATGTTCCTGTGCGATCCAAATTGCAGAGAGGACGCTTCTCTCAAGTTGTTGAAGAGGCCTAGTCACTACACTGGAACTGAGCAACATCCACAAAGTGGATTATCAGTCTTTATCAGTCACAGACTGTAAATTCTCAATAACAGGACTGCCTGCTGTGGCTGCGACAAGTCCCACCCGCAAACTGCTGTCAAGAAAACAGAACCACCAAGGACAACTGTTTGTTTTGTTTATTTGTTTGTTTTTAAAACAAGGTTAAAATATGGCTATATTTGCATAAGGTCAACGTCCAGCACAGCTTTTTTCGTTACTGAAAAATTAGATAAATATCTGTGGTGTGTCGGATAACACTGATGTTCGAGTGGGTTTTAGACGAGATAGTTTCGTACATCTCATTTGCAGTAGATTGTGAGACACTCACCTGGGCACTTCTGTACAGAAACATAAGAAGAATAAAATGAATCCATGCTATCAAGTTCAACTGTAACTAATGTAAGAAATAATTTGTTTATTTTGTTTTCTGTTCATTCTTTTAATTTTATGTATTTATTATTCTTAGTACTCTACGACAATCATGAAGACGTCACCATTTTTAGCCAAGATGACAGAATATTTTCTTTTGTAAAATATGTAAGAAATGTTGATTAAGTTTTTCTATTCATTTTGAGTTGCTTAAACAAATTAGTCATAGACAAAAATAATTTATGTAAAGTGTTCAAATTGTTTATACTTTAAATAAAGTTTAAAACTGTGAAACTTGCTTTTTTCGATATATCTCTATGTACAGTGTATAGATTTTCCTTTATGCAGTAGAATATTGTTCATAATATCACATTTTATATTTCTAACTTAAGGTGGCTTGTAATGTGCAAACCTATAGCTGGTATACAGACGCTAGGATTTTGTGGCACCCCGATGATATTCCAGATAAACCGTATTGAGCTCCAGTTTGATGTTATGTTTGATTAGGTTTGTTTTTATGCAAAGTTGCTGTACTAGAACCCAAAACCGTAGAAATGGATTCTATCCACTGTGAAGAGACTCATTATGGATGTCATTATGTACCAAATCAGTATTGAGGGATTCGAACACTTAAGCAAGCCTTCTCTGAGACCTTATCAATAAAAGGTTTACTTTATGTGATGTTGATTTGTCTGTTGCATTTCTGAATAATGAAATTGTCGCTTTAAAAGCTTGTGGAATAAATACACTGACTGGCCAAAAAAATCACCACCTTGGATTTCTTTTTAAAAAACCCTTCCATCGAATAGTTATTTATTAAGTAACTGGAGCAAATGGCAGCACAGTGGTTAAGGACTGCTAATTGAATTTGATTACCAGAACCACAGCTGGACCCCTATTCAAGGTAATTACCCATTCACCTATATATATATAATCATTATATAATCATATAAACTGAAGTTAAAAAGCAGTAATATCTTCACATTAACAAAGCAAGTCAGTGGAGACTTAGGAGGGACCCCATCCTCATTTGGGTGACACTGTATGTTGAGGTGATGGTGACAAACTGTATGTAAACTGTATCATTGGGTTAGCGAAACAAAGTTAGTCCCAATCCATCCTTGAACCTCATATTTGGCTCTACAGGGCTGTTTCTAACATCCATGTATTGCAATAATTTTGTGCATTATATTTGGACATATGGATGGTGCAGTGGCGTAGTGGTTAGCACAGTTGTCTAACAGCAAGAAGGTCCTGGGTTCAAATCCCGGTCAAAGGGGCCTTCTCTGCGGAAGTTGGTATGTTCTTCCCACAATTGCGTGGGAACTCCGGTTTTCTCCCACCCTCCAAAAACATAGTTTAGTCTGATTGTCGGTATGAAACATGTTCTACTAATTTATTAATTTATTTGTAGGTCGATATTCTTGATTAATTTCTACGCAACGCAGAAAACGAACTTTGACATTGGTCGCTGCCAATGTACCTCACCTAGTCTCCCTCCGCTAGTTTTCTTATTTTTACTTAACTGCTACCTTGTGGGTGGCGTGGTGGCGTAGTGGTTAGCACCGTTGCCTTACAGCAAGAAGGTCCTGGGTTCGAAT
>JAOTQW010000029.1:11105936-11121813 GCA_026260075.1 Sisor rabdophorus | reverse complement strand
CTCTTTGGTCTTCCCCTTTGCCTTCTACCTGGAGGCTCCATTGCTAACATCTTCCTACCAATGTATTCACTATTTTTGCCCAGTCGGTGTAAAGTGTTAATTATTAGTCCTGCATTGTTTGCACTGGGTTACACACATGCACTTTATGTTGCTAAGTGACTCTTGTCTTGTACCTTGGAAAACATTTCATTTTTCGGTGTACTGCATCTGCTATATATATATATGCTTAAAAATGACAAAAAGCTACCACTTAACTGGGGTGGCCTAGTGGTTAAGGTGTTGTACTGATACTATAAAGACCGGGTTCGATTCCCTGCACCACCAAGCCACCTCTGTTCAAAGAGCAAAGCCCTTAACCCCCAGTTGTAAGTCACTCTGTATAAGGGTATCTGCTAAATGTAAACCCATGTCTGTGACTGTTACTCCTGTGTTTTGCAGTGGAGGATGTGCAAAAAGCATTTTCTTTGGATGCGCAGGATTTTCAGGAGAAATTTAGTGTCCCAAAGCCCCAGCTGGAGAGCCGGGATCTGGTGTTTCACTGCCAGATGGGCCGACGTGGAGACGCTGCTACACAAAAAGCCAAAGGCCTCGGATTCACAAAGTATGAACAGAGTTAAATGTCTTCCTGTTGTTGGCCTTTAATATATTATTTTAACAGTAAGGTGTGTAAATGTGTGTGTTTGTTTGTGTTGTCTTTACAGTGCACGGAACTATACAGGTGGTTATAAGGAATGGTCAGAGAAGGAGGGAAAGGGATGCTGCTCTCATTCACAGACACTCTATTAAATCTGAATCATTTTAAGGAAACACGGACAATGTTTCTTTAACAAAATATTTTTAGCTCTGTATTTTTACCTTAGACAATGTGTGCGACTATATATCTATCTAATAATACCTAGACCTAGATATTATTATATTATAATTATCCCTTATTAAATTATATAATACCTCAAAATGGTTTTTGTTATAAAATAAACTTTATTCTGTTACCTTGTACTCGAGACACGTAAATTATATAATAAAAAAAATAATAAAATAATAAACTGTGTTCTAAATCAGAGCCTCTTTGTTGCCTCTTTGGAATATTGGCGGTGCGGTTGTTTTGCGCATGTCCGTCCACAACCGCCTAAACTGGTGCTATTAAATTCGCAGGTGGTTGTTGTTGTTGTTACATTGTTAAAATGGGCGACATTAAAAAAAAGAACTTTTACGTTGCTCTGTGTTCTTCGTTCAGGTAATTCCAGACAGTCGCAGATCTCTTTTTAGTGCGAAACCGAACGCTGTTCTTTAACATCACTCCAATGCGCACTTTTGTTAATGTCATTTTTCAATTTTTTTGCCTTTCAAAACTTTGTTAGAATTAAAACCTCAATTAAATGTTATCCTTGATTGCCTTGTACCTGGTTTTCTTGTCGGCCGTGTGCTCATGTACAGTGTTCCTCTGTGGGTGGCGCCATTACTGCACACCGCTTCCAGACTGCGCAGTGACCCGGGCAGGCGAAGGAAAACTTACCGCCTCATCCAGCGCAGATTAGTAAGAACAACACGGAATGGAATGAGGGAGACCATTTTATATATATTTATATATATGAAGAGAGAGAGAGATAGATAGATTAATAAAAAGGTCGTGGGTTATATTTCCGGGTCTGAATGTTTGGAGTTTGCATGTCCATGCTTGGTTTTCCTCCAGGTACTCTGGAAGGGGAAATGGGTGGCCTAGTGGTTAAGGTGCCTGACTGCTACCAGAATGACTGGGTTTTTAATTCCTATCACCACCAAGCTACCAGTGTTGGCCCCTAACCCCCAATTGCTCATTTGTAAGTCGCTCTGGATAAGGGCATCTGCCAAATGCTGTAAAAGTTTCGTCCCACAGTTCAAAAACATGTGCATGAGGTGATTGGTGATTCTAAAATGCCTATAGGAGTAATTTTTAGAATATGTGTCCATCTGTGTGGCCCTGCAATGGACTAGTGACCTGTCCAGGGTGTACCCCTATCTCCCTATGTGCACTGGAATAGGCTCAGGAACAAGCAGGTATAGAAGATGAATGAATGAATATATATATATATAGATAGATAGATAGATAGATAGATAGATAGTTGTGTATATATATATAGATGTATAGATATATATATAGATATATAGATGTGTATATATATATGTATAGATATATATATATATATAGATATAGATATATATATATATAGATATATATACCATTACCCAATATATATGATATATTACCCAACACCAAGCGACAGTTCTTCTGATTATTCTCAATAAACACTTGTTTCCTTGCCGGTGTCAGATGCATCATGGTGTGGGATGCGGAAAAAGACCTAAACCCACATACGTTTATCCTGTTGAAGTGAAGCAGCTGATCCGCAGCGCATTTCCAGAGGCAATCTGCGACTACAATGATCCTCAACATCCAAATGTAAACCTCGAAATTGGTTTGATCTAAATGCTATAGTTTAGGAAATAAATGTTCATGTTTTACTTTTCAGGTAGTTGCAGTCACCATGGATGACCTGTATAGTGTGAATTCTATTGATGAGGGCTGTAGGACTGATGAAGAGCTGAACTAAGTTTTATTTCGTGCAAAATATTGATGATATAAAAAGGGGTTTTTTTTGTGAACACAGTTATGGCTTTTCACTTGTATCTTTATGATTTTCAATAAAGCACCAGTAAGCTTGGTCATAGAGCTTTGAGTTTTTGTGTGTATAAGCTTATATATATATATATATATATATATATATATATATATAAAATTTGGGCTGAAATATGCATATATACATGCATGGAAAACTGATGTTAACCTTCATGGGCGGTGTAACTACCCATATAACTATAACCATAACTGGTTACATAACTGGCCTTCACCAACTGTACTACCTTTCTTGTCTTTAGTGATATATTTAATAGCACTTTTTAAACTAAAAAAACTTTACGTCATTGCTCTTTCCCCTTATGAATACTAGCACAGGCTAACAATAAGACACGTCGGCTTAGGGTCATGGGTCACTTTTAGCTTACTGCCAATACCAAGGAGACCAAAATACACAAACACCTTCACAACCACCTGAAAACTCAAACTCAACACAGAGCACCAACATGCCAAGTAATACACCGTTCAAGATTTGTGGATTATTAAAGTAGGTTATCAACTCTAAGAGGTATTAACTGAAGAATGAAAACTGAAAAAAAGGAATACTTGAAATATTTTCTAAATCTTAAATGAATTTATCTCACTTTACCACAGGAAGGTTGTGAAAACATGCCTAATGCAAAGTCTGACATGGAGCGAATTGGGCTCTTCAAGGAAATGAGCTACATCTCCATAGGGGACAAATACACCCCTTATATTTACCGTAGGTCTAAAAAAGACCAACAACATGAGCGCATGTTGATCATCAGCGCTTTTACTAAAACTGCATGTGATTTCAAATGCTAATATTTCTTGACATTTTAAAACCCTGGACTCAAACCTGAAAGTGATGTTTTTTTTCTAAGGTCCTTTTAATGAAGCCGCACATAAAAATAAGCAGATGTTGGTTAGTGGGCCGAAGAAGAAATCAGCACTCCAGGCTGGCTATTTTGACACACAGTTCAAACGAATTTTTGAAAACGAGGCTCTGACGGACCATATCAAAAACCGAAGGCAGTACCAGATGCAGCAGGCAAAGAAGAACTTAACAAGTATATTTTTACCCAGCAGTGGGGAAAAGAAACCGTAAGAAACTTTTTAAGCAAGTGTATGTTTAAATTGTATATTTATTGTTGCTATTAGATTGAATTAACCCATAGAATATAATGGTATTCCATTTATTCTCAGACCTTTGATTGGCTAAAAATGTGCTAGCAGATAACTTTGGCATAAGTCGATGGAAATGTAGCATTTGAATGTAACCGCACAGTATTTAAAGTCTTATGAAGAGTTTACACAAAGCAATAGTTAAAACTATGATCGTGGATTAATATTAAAGGGCCTCTGAGGCCAATGTGAGGTAATGGTCATTTTTACAGACAAGGCCCAGCACTCAAAATTTCCATTTCATCATGCGGCTCATGGCTCTGGAGTCTGGCCCAAGCACTTTCAGCCAAAGTATCATCAAGCTTATAAAACCACATTCTGGCAATGTTCTCATACTAGTATACTAGCACATACTTTAACATTCAATTTAAAGAGTTCTGTAAATTAGATTTTCTGCTTTATTTCTATTTATAATGGTATGCAGTGTAGGCATTGGCAGCTACTACGGAACATTCGGGGGTCCTGTAAATGCTATGAGTCCACTAGAGTTTCCCAAGAATGGATATAAATCCCAAGGCAGGAACCTATACACAAGTCCGCCCAAGAAAGGAAGTGGATATGGGTTAGTAAAGAATTATTATGTATTGTGTGTGTGTGTGTGTATATATATATGTGCACTATATTAGAAAAACAGTTCTTTGGTCTATGTTTTTATTGTATATTGTTCTGAATTTATACACAATAAGTATGAAATTATATTTTTGGTGGTATGTCAGGAACAGATTTTTTTTTTTAAAAAAGATGAGAGGTTGTTTAGAGCTCACTTATGTTGCTTAGGAAGTTCTCTGGTATGTTGCATTAGCTTGACTATATACATTTACACCATAGTCAAGCCTGAGAATAGTTACTTTTATTCAGATATAACTGGATCTAAGACTAAGAACTGAGTTATATTTCCATCTGTTCTGTAGCTTTCCAAATGTTACACTGTCCAAACTGGAACTTTATTCTTCTGACCCCTATGATCGAGTAAAAGAGCTGGTAAAGGTATACAAATATGAAAAATTGTTATTTTGCTTTTAGCGGTTTGGTCACCCCTACTGTACTTCTGCATTGAGAATTAAAAAATGTTTTTCAGGATGAAATGGCAGCTCACAAATCTCAGATGAAAGGAGGGCCATTTCATTTGAACCTTCATCCACAGGAATGTTTTGATAGCAATCCCTACAAGCTTAATAAACCTCAACCACCTTCAACCTTGGCCGAAGTAAAAAAGAATCATTTTGCTGTACCCTTTAAACCATCATCTCCTAGCAAAAGGGTAAGACATGTAATGATACATGTGAAGATGTAGTGAAGTGTTAATGTGGTGGTTAAGGTGCTAATTGGAGGATCAGGGTTTAATTCCCAGCTCCACTAATTTAGTTGTTAGGCCCCTGAGCAAAGCCCTTAACACTGAATTGCTTAGTTGTATAAATGAGATACATGTAAGTCACTCTGGATAAGATCATCCACCAATTGCTGTGGCTGTACATTTTTAAGAGCGACTAACAAAGCAATTGGGTGTTAAGGGGCCTTGTTCAGGGGCCCACTGTGGTGTCTTTGTGGTACTGGGAATTAAACCCTGGTCTTTGTAGTATTAGTCCAACACCTTAACCACCAGTCCACCACTTCCCTGTAAATGATGCAAATGATGCAAATGATGCAAATGTTTATAGACAAATGCAATTCTTCTAAATTGTTGTTAATAGACATTTATTTTCTTTACACATTATTTTAGGCTGGAGGAATGAAAGCAGGAACATTCAATTCTTACCCGTCTCACTCCACAGATCCATATAGTGTTAAGAAACATAAGACTAAGCACACAAATATGGGGCTGAAAATCTTTCAGCCATCACCTGGCCCGAAGAGCACTCCAGTGAAGAGCATTGTTTCTCTCAATGTGAACAGGTAGACAAGCATGACATCATAAATAACAATATACCAGTATGTTTTAAACAACTGACAGAAATCTACTTATTCTCATATAGAACACACTTTAATTGGCATTTACCACTACATCCTGTAAAACTTGCTCCTTATCTAGTATGATATTTGCAGCTGGTTTTTCAGGGCAGGATCATGAAATAGATAATTTTCCAATACTTTCTTTGCAGGTTTGTAAACTCTACTAACTACAATCAAGTTTCCTCTGTTATGGCTTATTAAATGGGGATGCCTGGCCAAAACGGCTCGATGGCATGACTGGAATATGAAAAAAATACAATCTAATCTTCTGGCCATAACATATTGATGTAAAAAAAATTGTGTTAACCCCCTTACAATGTGTTTGTGGCTGTAGATGCACATAAGTTAACCATTACCTGTCATAATTTTCTTGTAAATCTTTTCATCGTTTCATTATTATAAAACTGTGTTGAAGAGAAACAACACAGCAGAGCAACGCAACAGATACAGCTTCGGGCAGCCCATTCATTGTCTATACCTATTATTCCAAATCAGGCTTACAGGGATCTGCTGAAGTGTATTCTAACTGTAATTAGTTAAAAATGAAATGCTACAGCCTATACAGGTCACCAGTCCATCACAGGGCCACATACAAACAAACAACCAAACACATACATACAGACTTCCATGAGCAATTTAAACTCACACAAGCACAGAGAGAACATTCTGCACAGAAAGACCGCTGCAGAGGATACAATCCTGGGACCTTCTTGTTGTGACGCCACAGCGGTAACCAGTAAGCCATTGTGCTGCTCTTCATATATCATGTAATCATATAATAACACATTAAAAATAACTATTTTTAAGGGGTTACGAGGATTTACTCAGGTGATTCATTATTGGCCTATAAGATAATACTTTTATATAAAAAGCAAGTAGTTCAGATTAAAAGTCTGTTTGTAGACTCGTTAGAAAAGACCTTATTATAAATTTTGCAATAATCGAAAAGTCAAAAACAGATTCGGGATCTGTTCTGCCTGAATAGAAGATATCAAATGTTGCAAATAGGGTGGCGCAGTGGCGTAGTGGTTAGCACGATCGCCTCACAACAAGAAGGTTCTGGGTTCAGATCCCAGGGGTCTTTCTGTGCGCATGGTCTCCCTGTACTTGTGTGGATTTCCGCCGGGTACTCCGGTTTCCTCTCACAGTCCAAAAACGTGTGTTAGGTTAATTGGTCTTTCTAAAATGCCCATAGGAGTGAGTGTGTGTGTGTGGCTTTGCGATGGACTTGTGACCTGTCCAGGGTGTACCCCCTGCCTCTCGCTCTTTGTGCACTGGTTTAGGCTCCGGCAGACCCCCATGACTCAGGGTTAAGGAGTAAGCGGGTATAGAAGATGAATGAATGTTGCAAATAGGATGTGAAAGGACATTGATAACTCTATTAGCATTTTAATATTAATAAATAGATGTAACAATGTTTAAAAGAAACAAGATTAAAAAGGCCCATGGTTTGATGTCATATTTAAAATTAGTTTGTATCAGATTTCAGTGCCCATTATAGACATCCTAACAGAAATGAAAGGTAACAAATTAAAGAACCAGGTAACAAATTAAAGAACCAGGGCTACAAAAACTGACTATGTTCAATCACTTCCTCTTTCTCACTGGACACGTTGATAAGACATGAAGCTGCCTAACAAAAATTCTTTTATATTTTCAAAAGAAACCATTTAAATAATTTCTATTAAAGCAAACATGCCAGGTCAATTTTTAAACATCCCTACATGCATCAATGGGTTGCAGCATAAACAGGCAGTGAAGACTGGATAGACCTGAGGTGTCTTTTAAGCGTTAGGATACACTGTGACCAAGTCATGTCCCTCTGGAGGTCTCGTTCGGATTCGAGCATGAGTCTCACAATACAGCTGCCCCTCCACAAAGAAGTATCCTTTCTGCTTCAGGTTCATGCCACAGTCAGAGCACACAAAGCATGCAGGATGGCGGAACTTGTCCCGGGCTTTGACCACGGTACCCCTGTCAAACAGCCATATTTACAAAAGGGGGCACTGTAAAGAAATCTGGAATCATAGTGAAATTTTAGAGTGACTTACACAATGCCGTTGCCACATTTGTCACACATTGGCAGTTTCTGTAATGTGGTTGAGGCTCCTTGGGGCTTCGTCAGAGGAGCTTTGACACTTTTGGTTACCAGAGGCTTTGTACCTGTTCAACAATTCAAATTAACTGTTTAAATCATCTTTTATGCAATTTTATTATGTTATGGGACCATAATATATTATTGTACCCAAAATGGAACACCAGTCCTTTCAGCCATCAAGCATTTATGTACATTGGCATCAATGTGTGATTTGGAGTAGCCCGTTCACAAGCTAGACCTTTAACAGCAAAATGAAAAGCAACACTGACATAAAAAAACATGCAGGTCATAACATAAACTCAGGACTCAATCAGAAACCCTGGATCTGTGAGGATGCTATGTACGCAAAAGGTAAAATAATATTAAGACACTATAACTTGTAAACATCACATTTCTTATCATTTACACATGATTTAGTAACTGACCGTCACTTTCTATGTAGTCCTGTAGGGCCTTGAAGGAGCCGGACTGGCGAGGCTCATGAGGAGTTTCATGATCCTCCTGCAACATTCGGTAAACATCAGATTCCTCAATGGATGTCAGAGATTTTCCACTAAGAACAAAAACAGGATACAAGCACACAAATTACTCATAGAAAAACATTTGTAGCATATAGTGCATAAATTATATGTAATCAATGTCATTCATTCGTTCATTCATTCGTTCGTTCAATCATTCGTTTATTCATTTGTTCATTCATTCGTTTATTCATTCTTCTTCTATACCCCCTTATTCCTAACTCGGGAAACCCAGCCTATCCCAGCGCACATAGGGCAAGAGGCAGGGGTACACCCTGGACACGTTGCCAATCCATTACAGGGCCACACATAGACGAACAATCACACACACACTCATACCTATGTGCAATTAAGAATCACAGATGAACCTAATGTACATAATTATAATTAACACAAGCGCTGGGAGAACATGTAAACTCTGCACAGATAGACCCCTTGCTGTGAGGGTGACCGTGCTAACCACTACACCACCAGGCCGCCCCTGTCCTAGGTTAAGTAGGACAAAAGAAGTTGCCCCAAACACAAAAAAGGTATAAAGTTTCTTATTTATCAGGACAATGTTTATTGTTGATTTGTGAGTTGGTTAAGTTGATGAAACTGAATTTTTAAACAAACATGGGTTACCTGATTTCTGGTTTATCAGCTACAGCAGAAAACTGAGTGTGCTGTAAAGCCTCTGACAGACTGGGATCTGAATACAGGTTAATGGGGGAGTTATACTGAGTTGAATAAGCCAGAGCTTCAATCTGACTGCGATTAGTAACTGGCGCAGTCCCCTGAACTATATTCGGCATCACTCTCTGGGATGTGTTATCTCTGAAGCCAGGTTAAAGAAAGCCCAGGTGAAAAGGAACAGCAAGGATCAGCAGGCGGAAAAGGAAAAATAAAGAAGGTTAGAAAAGTCCTAATGACTGCTTTAACTTCTACATGAAAATATAATAAAGGGTCTGATATTGAATTTGCCAGAATTTGTTGAAATACAGCTACATTTCATATTTCGTGTCTCATTACAGAGACAAATGAATGAAACTATTAATAGTCTAACAACCTGCTTTGACCACCAGGTGTGAAAGGCTTTGGCCTGACATTAAACTTGTGTTCGAAATAGCCCAGGTCCTGCAAGACATAAGAAGGGTTTAAAAGTTTAAAGACGCAGTTAGAGGTGGACAGGATGAAAGCAAAAGTCCTCCTAGGTCTGACATTGCATTGACAGAGAACTGATTATTTATGAAAGTTATGAGTTTAAGTCAAAGAGAACCGAGCAGCAATTCAGCCATTCAGCTAGTGCATTAACCTTTATTAATTCTAAATTGTTCAGTTATATAAATGACTAATAGTGTCTGTCAAATGCCATAAATTAAAATCTACTTTTGTATTATGCTTCTCTTTCCAGTCCATTTGTATGAATTGGATGACCTTAGAAGACCTAAGAGAACCTCTGGCCAGAACAATGTTATAACAGAGTTTAGGTTAGAGTTCAAGCAGGTTAATTCAAGATGAAGACAGACTAGTGAGGTTCTTTCTATAGCTGCTGATAGTTTAACTGTCACTCACCAATTAGGCCTGTCATGCACCAAGCCTCGAATTTGTCCATGCAGGGCATCCTCGATGTTGCCCTTAGAGTAGAGGCCTATGGGAGTGTTGTAAGAAGAGCTCACCACCTGCCTTTTGTCATCCAGGTTGGCAGCAGCCACAAATGGCTGTGCTTTTCTGTTATGGCCTGTGCCTATTGGCTTAAACTCCTGTACATTTAGACACATATACATACACACAAACACACACACACACAATGCATGCTGAAGAATTATGCAAAATCACACCAAAGCACAGTTTCTTGAAAGTTTTTTTATAAGTGTTCATTTATAAACTATATATAACAACATACTCTATATTGCCAAATGTTTGTGGTCATCGGACCATAAGATGTGTGTATTTATAAACATCTTTTTTGATTTTGATGTTAAATTAAGGTCCACTATTTAATAAAAACTTTCCACTACAATTTGTAGCTTGAATGTGAGATTTGAGTTTATTTAGCTACAACAGTATTAGTGAGATCAGACACTAACATCAGGTAATAAGATATGGGGTGTAATTGATGTTCCAGTTTATCCCAAAGGTGTTCAGCTGTGTTAAGATCAGAACTTGGAATCAGGTGCTATCCAATCATAACCCATCCTGTCTTAATAAAGCTCAGGGGCTTTGTGCTCAGGGTCATTGAACAGTGTTGGAGTCTTTTAGTTCCAGTGAAAGAAATAATTCAACTGACAAAAACAGTCTAGACAACTCCTTTGTAGCAACATGTTTGGAAAGGAACGACATGGTCATTTGGCAATATAGTGTATATAGTATTGTTGCCTAACTACTAGTTTATCCGATTTCTCAATAATGTATAAAATGTAGTGTTTAAATATCATGTGTTTTTAGGAACCTACAGAAACATGGTCGGAAAAAATAAACGCCCCTTTATCCTACTTGTGGAATTATACAGAGATTAATTAGAAGGAGAGAATTAGCAGACAAATGTTCGAAATCCTTACATTTAGTAAATTATTAACGATTTGGAATTGTGTGTGTCTACCATATGGCAAGAAAATAAGCATGTGCCATTAATTATTATCTGGTTAGCATTATAAAGCTGTCAATTTTATTTATTTTTTCTCCAGTCCAAAGTACTGTTTACAAAGAATGCTGACCAAGAATCAGTTGTTTAATGCTAAAAGATACAAAGAACACTTTAAGTGCTACATCGTGTGACGTAGAGTACTGCAATCTTGAAAATCATGGAAAAAGTCAGACTGAGTCTTTAAAATTGGGATATTAAAAAAATTAAGTGGTTACATAAGGAAATAGTTTTAAAAACCATGCGTCATGCACAAGACAAGTCTGGGTCTGTGTCAAAGTGGTTTGTAGGCCATGGCAGAAAGAAAAAAATATACAGAGAGTCATTATTTGTTTTAAGTGAGGACTAAATAGTAATATTAAACTATTTGTAAATAAACAAGCATTCGCTTCTGTTTAATAGATTCATTCATTCATGTTCTATACCCGCTTATACCCGAACTTTTCCCGGGGGTCTGCTGGAGCCTATCCCAGCGCACTTCTGTTTAATAAACTAAAGAAAATAACAGTATCTCTCTTCTCATGCACTTTAGCATTCAAGAATATATACACAAGAAAGCATCTGTTATATCATGTGAAAACAGAAAAGTGCAGTTGCTTATGTGTCTTTTCGCTGGCTTTCTCGTTAATCTTACTTGTTGCTCTGCCTCCAGGTTAACTTTGAACGGGTGTGCCTTCCCTTCCTCTATGACTTGTGGTGACCAGAGTTTAGTTTCAGGTCTGCAAGACATACAGTATACATTCACTGAAAACATCCAAATGTCAACATTTCGATTAAATGATTGATGAAATGATGAGGTCATCAAGTTTGTTGTTTTTTACTTCATGGCCAGATGATTATGGACGTCATACTAGTGTTTTCCTAATTCTGACAATAAGTAAGAAGTATCTAGAATGTGTTCACTGTTAAAGTATGGCACTGCCCTGTACACAAATTGAGATACATGAATGTTGTGTTAATGCTGGTGTAAAAGAAACCAAGAACCCAGATTTTAATGACCAGTAAACATCTTTTACCCCAGACCTCCTCACTAGGCCTGGATCTTTCCAACCATTCAGAGATGGGCAGATGTATATTTCATGTGGGCATTTTCGAGAGATCAGGTTAAAAAGGTTTTTCGATGTGTTTGGTTGGGGCTTTACACACCTCTTCTGTAAACCTCTAAACACAGAGCAAGGGGTACACCCACTCAATCCTTCGGGCAATGTTGCATCAGTCAATCTAAGGTACATGTTTTTGGACTGTGGAAGGAAACCGGAGTACTCTGCATAAACACGCAAAAGGACGGTATGCAAATTTCACACAGAAAGGCCCCTGCCTTCTTGCTGTTAGGCAACAGTGCTAACTACTAAGCCACTGTGCCTTACTATATCTTCCTGTAGTAAATTCTATGAAAGTATATTTGTAATATTTCTCATAAATTTGTGTTCGAATACGTTCGTCCATAAAGTGTAAGTCCCAAATTAGCTACAGATTTCAAATCAGCTATTCTATCAAATGTTCTTTCTTATTGCAACAAAGCAGATGTAGAATAATGACAGGAACAATAGAGGCAGACACCCGTAGTTTAGCTCCTAAAAATCTGTAATGTTAGAATGTTGTTTCAATCCTCACCTTTCAATTTTAAGGGAAAGCTGAATGATTGAGTCTTTTATCTTGTTCTGCGCCTCAGTGTGAGTCATTCCCTCTGTTGAGACTCCCTCAATAGCCAGGATGACATCTCCTGGGCACAAGTTGACCTGTGAGGCCTTACTGCCAGGAGTTACCTACAAAAACATTGTCCAGTGGTGTAATTAATGGTCGCAAAGGGGCAGCACAATTCATGTAGGTTGTTATCCTGAAAAAAGCACAATTATATAGTATTTTAATATAATTAAAATTATTTTTTGACTTTTCTATGCATAAAACCTGACTATAAATAGTGAAGTGCCTGTGTCAAATGAAGTGTGGTATCACCCGCAGAAGGGCTAAAGCCTATCCCATTGGTGGATCACTGATCTAACCTCGATGGCATTCTCTGCACTCCACTAGATCTGTCTCAGCTTTATTAATGGATTCTGACATCATTCTTTACTTGTTTCATCTTTCACTCCTCTTATGCCTGACCAGCTCATTTCCCAGGTATTTTTCTCCCCTGCAGACATTTATCTCATTTGTCTTAAATGTTGGTCTTCTACCTGAGGCTGTGACTAATCAAAATGGATAAGATCCTACTCTCTATCATCTTTCAGCCCTGTGTCAGGTACCAGAAAGTTCTAAATCATTCTTTGGCAACTATTAAAGATCAGAGGGTTCAGTTTCTGGTCGGTAGTCTAAATAACTTAAACATCTTTAAGGTGTTCATCTTCTGATTTATTAGCTGAGGATTGAATTGTATAAAACAGCGCCAGACATATATTAATTTATTATCTATTTCTACATATTTTTAGTATGTTATATGTTATATATGTTCGCTCACAATATGAAATTTTATATTATCATCTGCACCCAACCGAACATTTTGATGTGGCAGGCCAAGCATTTGCTCTATTGATGCTAGGATGTCATCAAGTTAAACACTCTTTGCTTTGTGGCAAACACCTGGTTCTATTGTACTGGCTGAAAGTGAAGATAATTGCTGTGGAAATGAGCACCAACAGCAATTTAGAGCAAATAACAGAAATCAGATTGGTCTCATGACACCACTCTAGCAAATGACCAACACTGATTTTTCAGATGCAAATGAGGATATAGAGCAGCTGTTAGTGAGGCTGGACTGTAAATACCACAGAAAAACACAGGAGCTTGTTTTGTTTGTGGACTGCACCTGTTGTCTGGCTTCTGATTTCAGACTTATGAGGGAATTACAGCATGGGGCCAGAGAAAATTGTTAATGATGAGACATTCTGCATTTAAAATGATGCCATCAAGTACATCATATTAGAGGCTGTAAAAAGAGTCATTTTCATAGCATTATTGTTGGTATGACTGTAATTTTTCTTTTTTGTTTTTATATTTTCTTTTATTTCTCTGGCTTAATTTAGACCAGAACCAGAATTTAAAAAATAGCACAATTGAAGCTTGCCATTAAATCATCACACAGGCATCAGTGTACAAAAAACACCCTGCTCGAATTTCTTTCTATTTTATTTTTAAGAAGTTTTTATTTTTAAGAAGTAGTATTTTTTTATTATATTTTAGTTGTAATTATATTACGTCTACTTCAAGCATAAACCACTTAAAAATTCTTTGTTTTAATCTGATCTTTCACTTCACTGTAAGTAAATACTGTTAGGAGAAGCATTGCACTGAATAAATGACATCATTATTTTTGTCCGCTATAAGGGTTGTCTAGCCAACCACAGTGGGAAACAGACTAATGCGTTGTAAAATCTTGCTGATTTTTTTAAAATATGTTTTCAGTCTTCATCAATTTCAACTGTTTCATCTTGGACACCGCTCAGGGCATTTAATATATGATCTAATCAGAGATCTATAATTAGTATTCCTAGCTATAATTCAAAAGCAGCTTAACTTGGACAAAGTGCATGAATATATCCAGGCCTTATGCTTCCCCAATCACTTTTTATTATACTCTTCATTACACATTCATGTTTAGTCCACCAAACTCGATGAATGGTGCATTGTGTGGGAGGCAAAAACAAAGCTCAAGCTTTCACATGAGATGACACTTTAAGCAGATAGAATTGTATTAAACACTGACTGCCAGAGACATATATTAATGTATTAAATATTTATCTTTAGAGAGAGAGAGAAAGAGAGAGAGAGAGAGAGAGAGAGAGAGAAAGAACAAGTCGACGAATTATGAAGGTATTAAAGTAAAATTAAAGTAAAAAGTAAGCTATGGTTAAAGCTTAAGGGTTTTTTTTATGTGGCATTCACAGCATCTATAATTACAGCAGTTACCTGATACTATGAAATAAAGAAGCAGTTAATAACAACATAATCCATTACAGTTACATACAGAAACAGTAAAAGAAATAATACTTGTTGCATGTATGTCATGTCCAAACAACAAGTGCAGCAAGATTTATGTTGTAATTAGAAATATACTTAATATATTATGAACCTACATATAGTAGAAGCAGCTTCTAACTTCTATCAAGTGCTAAAAGAGATTAGGTAGCTGAGTTAAAAAACAGGATGTTTTTTTTTACCCAGAATAACTATTGTTAACTTTCCACCTTTCATGGATTTTTCCCTTCAGCATATGTTTAAGAAGCTGTGGGTTGTGAGAGTGACCAACAAATCACTAAGCAACAGGTGTGGAGAAGCACTCCCAAGCTGGATTCTAGACATGTGTGTGTGTTTGTGTGTGTGTGTGTGTGTGTTTGGATGTGATTTTTATTTTTGGTAAAGACCAAATATGCCCACAAGTATGGTACAAAAATATCCTATATTTTGGACCCTGTGAAGGCTTTCAATAAGGCTTTTTAAAAAAAACCATTAAATTAAAACTATAAAAAAATGTAATTATTTTTCATAAATTTATTGGCTACGAATAAAGATGCCAGTGGAAGGTCGATGAAAGGCTTGAGGCTGAGAAAGTGAGAGAGAGAGGGAGAGAGAGAGCACTAGCCTGGTAGAGTGATAGTATCTGCACTACTACACTATATATAGCAGCACCATCACTGTGGATAATACACACATTGCCATGGTAATATTTGTAACAGTGGCCGATTCATGACCTAAATTCTAAGTGGGGTCAAAATTATATAATAAATGCATCAGAGTTTAAATATAAAGGGCCTTCAAACTTTTTTAGATATTTTTTGACAACTTTCTTGTTTTTTATTATTTATTCTTTCTCCCTTCGGACTGAGTAAACAACACCAAAAAACATATTATATTATAAATATAAATATATACAA